>LFZO01000159.1:0-100649 GCA_001578225.1 Pseudocercospora musae | reverse complement strand
GTAGGTGTTCCCCTAGATAACTCTAGGTATTCTTTCTAGGGTTTTTAGTTAGGTACTGCTCCTTAAGTCTAGTAGTGGGTTGTATATGTAGTAGACTTGGAGTATACCTTAGGATGTTTCTACTTAAACTAATGTTAGGTCCCTATCCTCCTATAGTATTGCCTACTAGGTTTCTATCGCTATCTCCTTACTAATGTAGATATATGTCCTTAGGGCTCCCTAGTTGTAGATAACTAGGTAGTATCTTGGGTCTTAGATAGTTGCTAGTCGCTTTATATATAGGTTTAGCTAGGGCTCTTGGATTGTAATAATATAGTATTTCTTTAGGTTTAGTGCTTAAAGAAAGCTCCTCTATACCTTATCCTTACTCTTGTTAACATTGTACTATATAATGTTTAGTAATATTGCAATATTTATTAGGTTTCATCTATATCATTTCCTTATAAGTTTTCCTTTAGTCTTTCCTTACTTTAGACTAATATTTAACTAAGCTTCTTCTACCCTGCTTCCTTTCCTATAATATCGAGGTATCTTAGTCTCCCTAGTTGCTAGTAGCTCTCTAGTACTAGTAAGGCCCTAAATAAGAACCTATTATCTTGTCTTAACCTCTTTTATAGTACCTAGCTAGGTTACCTCTATACCTAGCTACCCTAGCTTATTGTATATCTTGTTAGTATATTGATTCTAGCTTCCTTTACCTTCCTAGCTACCTACATTCTTACTAGGCATTCCTTTACCTAGGAGGGGTGTCTTTTAGTATAGCATGTATATCTTGCTTCTCCCTTATATACTTTACATTCTTTGACCTAGTAATCCCCTATATAATAGGAGTAGGTATTAGTTGTTTTTATGTACTTAGCTACTAAGTATCTATAGTACTAACATTTGAAGTACTGCATTATCCTATAGTTGCTTCTATATACTTCTGTTTCCAATCTTTCGAAGTCCTAGAATAGTCCTTAGTCTAGTACTATGTTAGCTTACTCTATACTCCCTATCTAGATAATTAGGAAGGACTACTTCTTAATCTCTTCGATTTTCCTTTTAATCTATGCTACCTTTATAATCTTTAGGCCTAGGCATGTAGCTTGGTTTTGTCTCTATAGGTTCCTAATATCCTATTCTTCCTTAAAACTCCTTATTATACTATAGGCTATAATTATAAATTACTATTAGGAGACCCTTACAGTTTTCCCTATCTTAGTTGTCCATTCTTTTTGTATTTCTAGCTTCTTTTTGTCCTATTCCTAGGCTATAAATAGCTTAATTACCCCTTTCCCTTCGTTCCTAGCCCTAATAACCTCCTTAACTGTAATTCTTTCTATAATCTCTTTCCCTAAGAGTCCTTAGATTTCTTTTTGCTCCTATAGGTCTATAATATAGACTCTGACTACTGTTCTCGAGGGTTTTAGCGCCTCCTAACTAGCTACTATTACCTAGGTACGGTAGTTTAGGCTTGTCTCTTATTGTTTCTTCGTAATCGTTACTACTACTATATTAGCTGCCTTTGTAATTATATAGCCCGCTTGATTATGGATTGGTTTTAGTCCTCTAAGGAGTTCTAAAATCATTATCCTATATGCCCTCTCCGGGGTTTTTCTATCTTCCGCCTTTAGTACCTCCTCTACCCTAGTACATAGTACTTTCTATTCGTCCTCCCTCCCTTCCTAACTAGTTTCCCTTCGTCTCTGATTGTTCGCTACCATCTCGCTAGGTCTATATTTCCAAGCGACTCAATATAGCGATACCTAATTTACGTATTATTCTATATATTTAATATACGAACTATACTACTAATCTACTAATCTATCTTTTATAGTAAAACTTTAACTATCTTTATATCTATATACTCTTATCTACTACTACTAATCTATACTTCCTATATATACTAATATAAAGAGCTAGTAGGCTAACGGTTATAGGTTAGTACTAAATATTATTTAGATAGAGTTCGTAGATCTAGTTATATAATAGGGCTTAGATCTCGCTATTATATAGAGTAAGGTAGTATCTAAGAGGGATTCTATTAATCTTTATTAGCTCTTGCTATCTATTACTATCCTTTACTATCTTTTAGTATCTTTTAGTATCTTTTAGTATCTTTTAGTATCTTTTAGTATCTTTTAGTATCTTTTAGTATCTTTTAGTATTATCCTAGCTATAGAGATAACTAACTAGATAACTAGATTTAAACTTTCGATAACTTTTAGTAACTTTTACCTATAGCAAGTTATTCTATATAGAAGATAGATAGATAGAGGAGAAGGTCTAAGATCTTTAAGTAGACTACTACTATAGGCTATATATATTACGATTATAAGCCTAGTCGGGTCTAGTTAGCCTATCTAGGGTCGAAATGGGCTAAGAAGGGCCGGGGTAGCCTATCTTAGCCTATAGGCATATATATTTCCCCTAGATACCTCTCTTTCCTTTTCCCTCTAGTAATTTAAGTAGTTCTAATCGAGTACTATATACTACGTACTATATACCCCTTTTATATACGAATTGCTCTTCTAAAGCGTACTATATAGTACTTAAAATAGTATAGAAGAAAGTAAAGGCCTTAGTATCGAACCTAGTTAGCTAGGATAATAACTAGGAAACATTTCCTAATACCGAATAGAATAATAATTCCTCTACCCTAGCTAACGACTCGCTAGGAGACACTATCGACGGCGACGAGGGGTAGGATAGTACCGAAGAAGACCTAGACGACGAGGCCCTAGTAGTCTAGCTCTAGCGCGAGGAAGAACGAGCTAAATAGGCCGAGTAGCGCCTCGAATTAGCCTATCTTAGGAAAAGGATAGACGATATAGCTTAGGAAGCCTCCCTTCTTATAGACTAAGGGGATATCTAGCTAAATATAACTCCTACTAGACTACCCTCTATGCCTATAGGGTTAGCTATCCCTAAGGCGAGGAACCTCTACGTATTCGAGGATAAGGGACGCGCGGACTACGACTAATAGGTTACTAACTACGACCGTATCTTTAGGTAGGCCCCTTATATCTATTCTATAGAGGAAATAAAGGTAGACCTAGCTAAGGAATAGATAGAAAGGGAGTAGCAAGTTAAATAGAAGCGATATACCGGATATTTAGACCTAGAGGAGTATACCTAGGAAAAGATAAAGTAGGTAATACTAGACTCTATAGGGACGAAAGAAGAACGCCGCTAATTAGCCCTAGATAGGCTAAAGAGGGCTAACTAGGGGAACCGTATCCTATCTAAGCTACTAGACTATATAAAGATCTAGTAGGATAAGGTTAAAGAGGATCTTTAGGACTATATAATATACGACTTCGTAGTAGCTATAGACAAGAGGATCTACTACTATATCGAGGTAGGCTAATAGCGATTCCGGATCCTAATTAAGGCGGAAGAGGTAGCGAATGCCTACTACCGCTCGCTAGAGAATAAGTATAGGTCCTATAGGAACAAAGACTAGGGTAATAAGAAGCGTAGCCGCTCTAACTCGGATAATAGCGCTACTAGCTTAGTATCGGATAAGCTACCTAGTATTACGATTATAGCCTAGTCGGCCTATTTACGGGCCTAGTCGGCCTATCTAGAGTCGAAATAGGCTAAGAAGGGCCGGGGCGGCCTATCTTAGCCTATAGGTATATATCTTCTCTCTAGATACCTCTCTTCCCTTTCTTCTTTAGTAATTCGAGTAGTTCTAAATTCTAATCGAGTACTATATACTACGTAGCCTATACCTCTTTTATATACGAATTGCTCTTCTAAAGCGTACTACGTAGTACTCAAAATAGTATAGAAGAAAGCAAAGGCCTCGGTATCTAACCCGGTTAGCTAAGAAAACAACTAGGAAAACAACTAGGGAAACTTTCCTAATACCGAGTAGAATAATAATTCCTCTACCCTAGCTAACAACTCGCTAGGGGATACTATCGATAATAATAAGGGATAGGGCGACGCTAAAGAGGACTATAACGACGAGGTCCTAGTAGCCTAGCTCTAGCGCGAAGAAGAACGGGCTAAATAGGCTAAGTAACGCCTCGAGTTAGCCCGTCTTAGGAAAAGAATAGCCGATATAGCTTAGGAAGCCTCCCTCCTTATAGAGTAAGGAGGTATTTAACTAGGTATAGCCTCCGCTATACTACCCTCTATACCTACGAAGTCGGCTATCCCTAAGGTAAGGAACCTCTACGTATTCGAAGGTAAGGGGCGCGCGGACTACGACTAATAGGTTACCGACTACGACCGTATCTTTAGGTAGGCCCCTTATATCTATTCTATAGAAGAAATAAAAGTAGACCTAGCCGAAGAATAGATAGAAAGGGAGTAGTAAGTTAAATAGAAGTAGTATACCGGATATTCGGATCCTAAGGAGTATACCTAGGAAAAGATAAAGTAGGTAATACTAGACTCTATAGGGACAAAAGAGGAACGCCGCTAATTAGCCCTAGATAGACTAAAGTAGGCTAACTAGGGGAATCGTACCTTATCCGAGCTACTAGACTATATAAAGATCTAGTAGGATAAGGTTAAAGAGGACTATTAGGACTATATAATATACGACTTCGTAGTAGCTATAGATAAGAAGATCCGCTATCGTATCGAGGTAGGCTAATAGCGCTTCTAAATACTAATCGAAGCGGAAGAGATAGCGAATACCTACTACCGCTCGCTAGAGAACGAGCATAGGTCCTATAGGGATAAAGACTAGGGTAACAAGAAGCGCGGCCGCTTTAACTTAGATAATAGCGCTACTAGCTCGGTATCGGATAAACTATCTAGAGGCTTAGGAGGTCGTAGCCGAGGTAGGAAGGGCCGAAGCTTCCTATAGAGGCGCTAGAGCGCCCCTAGTAAGTCCGAGAAGGATAAAGAAGTCCCTTAGTACTAGTACTATAGTAAGATAGGCTATAAGAAGCTCTAATGCCCTACCTATAATCTAGAATCGGGAAAAGAGAAACCCGCCTAGTAGCCCTCCTAGCTACGGTAGGCTAGATCGTTTATACTAAGGAGTAAAGGAGGAGCGCGGAGTCCGGTAGACTAAGAAGGATCGACTAGGACTAGTTTTAGTTAATCTAACTAGATATTAAGCTATAGTAGGGCAAGAATTCCTATACGCTTAGAGGGCTTATCGATTACGGCTCCTAAGCTAATATCTTAGATAGTATAGTAGCTAAAGAGGCTAGCCTTACCCTAAGTAATATAGACGCCGAGCGGTATAAGACCCTTAATAGCTAGTCGCTAGCTATAAGTAGTAAATACTATATATCCTACGAAGTGTCGGATACGAGCGGTTAGTAGTAGGGCTACGTAGACAATTTCGTTATCGGAAGGATCTATAGCTTTAATATCGTACTAGGTATATCCTAGTTAGAACGATAGAACCCTTCGATTAACTTCGTAGTTAAGACGGCTATCTAGAAGAGAAAGGGGGCTCGTAAATAGAGCGCCTATACTATATCGGGCCCTTTCGACTTCTCGAAGGCTATATTAGATAAGGATACGTATCTCTTCGTAATATCGATAGTCAAGATAGACTAAGACGACCTAAATAGCCTCCCGCTAGAGTATAAATACCTCTATAGGATATTCGAGGAAGGAGACGCGTCCCTACTTCCCGATTACGGCCTATATAAGTAATCTATCGATCTAGTAGAGGATAAGACCCCTCCTTACAATCCGCTATATAACCTCTTAGAGGCTAAGTTAGTAGTCCTAAGGAAATACCTCGATAAATACCTCGAGAAGGGCTAGATCCGCCTATTAAAGTCCCTAGCGGATACTAGTATTCTCTTTACTAAGAAGAAGGATAGTAGTCTACGATTATACGTTAACTACTAGGGTTTAAACGCTATTACGGTAAAGAATCGATACCCTTTATCCCTTATATAGGAGTCCTTAGATCGTCTTACTAATACTCGGGTCTTTACGAAGCTCGATATCTAGGATATCTACTATAGGATCTATATTAAGTAAGGAGACGAGTAGAAGACCGCTTTCTATATAAGATATAGATACTTCGAATATACTATTATACTATTTAGGCTTATAAACGCCCTAGCGGTATTCTAGAGCTATATCCTAAGTACCTTGTTAGACCTAGTAGATACGATTTATATCGTCTATCTAGATAATATTCTAATATATCCCTAGAACCCTAAGGAATATATCCGATATATTACTACTATCCTCGAGAGGCTCTAACGCTACAAGCTATACGCGAAGCTTAGTAAGTATAAGTTTAATAGGGACCGGATTGGGTTCCTCGGTTATATATTTATCCTAAATAGGATCGAGATAGAGCTAGAGAGGATCGCAACGGTTAAAGAGTAGCCTAAGCCGAGGAGCGTAAAGGATATACGTATCTTTATTGGGTTCGCTAACTACTACCGGCGCTTTATTAGGCACTTCTCCTAGATAGTAGCTCTACTAAATCGCTTAACAGAATAGGGTTCTAATACGGCTAAGGGTAGGCAAAGGTAACGTAAGGAAGAGTTATAGCGGCTTACCTTAGATAGAGAAGCGAAGTTAGTATTTAATCGGCTTAAGGAGGCGTTCTATATAGCCCTAGTACTAAAGTACTTCGATCTATCCTAACTAATTCGGATCGAAACGGACGCCTCGACCTACGCTATATCGGGCGTTATAATATAATAGTATAAGTACGAGGGCAAGATATACTAGTTCCTAGTAGCCTTCTTCTTACGGAAGATAAATAGTATAGAAAGGAACTACGATACCTATAATAGTAAGATACTAGGAGTAGTCGAGTACTTTAAGTACTAGCGGTACTACTTAGAAGGCGCGAGGTATTAAGTAGAGGTCGTTACGGACTATAACAACCTTAAATAGTTTATAACGACTAAGGAGCTTATAAGACGTTAGGTTCGCTAGGCCGAATAGCTCGCTATTTTCGATTTCTATATCTCGTACTATCTAAGGAGGGAAAATAGAATAGCTAATAGGGCTAGTAGGCGTCCTAACTATATAGATATTAATTACTCTAGTCGCTAGGTAAGCGAAGTAGACTCCTATACTCTACTCGAGAGGTTATAGAGGTAACTCGTAGATAGGGAGCCCTAGGATAGGTCGATAAGGGTCGCCTTAGTCTAACGAGGACTAGAAGGATACGGTAGACCCTTCGTCTACCTCGCTAGTATAGCTAAGGTCGGGGAGGTATAGAATAGCCTCGCGAATACTATTCGAGTAATACTAGGGGCCGACGCTAAGGCGATTAGGATTAGGATAGCCCTCTAGAGTAGAGGCGAGTTATAGTAGCTATAGCTAGTATAGTAGAAGGAATCCTAAGGGTTCCTCTTCTACTAGGATGCGATATACGTACTAGTAGGCCTACTCCGCCTAGAGATACTCTAGCTCTACTACGACGACCCTATATCGAGGTACTTTAGATTCGAAAGGACCCTATAGCTAGTATAGAGAGGGTACTACTAGCCTAAAGTAAGGTACTATATTAAGGATTATACGCGTAGCTACAAGGTATATACCTAAGTAAAGCTATAGAGGTACTTGCTCTATAGGGTACTATACGCTAAGAAATCCTCTAAGGCGCTATAGGAGGATCTAACGCTCGACTTCGTTACTAATCTACCTCCGAGTACCGTTCTAGGCTAGACCTACGATAGCGTCCTCGTTGTAGTCGATAGATACTCTAAGATAGCCTATTATATCCTATATCGGAAGGAGATTACCGCTAAAGGGCTAGTAGATATCTTCTTAAAGGAGGTAGTCCGTCTATATAGTATCCTATAGTCTATTACGTCCAATTAGGGGCCGATCTTTATATCTAAGTTCTAGAGTAGCCTCTACTACTATATAGGGGTCTATAGGGGCCTTAGTACGGCCTACTATCCCTAGACGAATAGTTAAACCGAGCGCTAGAACTAGACGATAGAATAATATCTACGTATTTACTATAACTTCGAGTAGGACAACTAGGTACGCCTCCTAAGCCTAGCCGAGTTTGTATATAACGATAGTTAGTATACGGTAATAGGGGCAACTCCCTTCTAGACGTATAATATCCGGGACCCGCTCTATACTAGGTAGCCCGAAATGCCCTAGGTAGAGGGAAAGGCGCTCTAAGCTAAGGCACTTATAGCTAGAGTAAAGGATATTCGAGACGGCCTAAAGGCTCGGCTAGAGAAGGCGAAGGAATATTAGGCCCGATAGTACGATAAGGGGTAGAAGCCTAAGACCTACGCTATTAGCGACTAGGTATACCTTAACGTAAGGTTCCTTAATATAGTCCGCTAGTCGAAGAAGCTAGACTATAAGTATATAGGGCCCTTCCGAGTATAGAGGATAGTTAACGATATAGCCTATTACCTTAAGCTACCTAAGGGCTTTAATATATATCCTATATTCTATATATTCCTCCTCGAGGACTATCTCGAGCTAGAAGTAACCTAAAGGGACTAGGAGGACCTACCCGAGGTATAGACGAGCGACCTAGACGTATACAAGGTCGAAAGGATCCTCTAGAAGAAAAGGGAGGCCGAGGGGAAATAGGAATACCTTATATCCTAGAAGGGATATAGGGAGGAAGAGAATATCTAGGAACTAGTAGAGTACCTAAGCAAGGCGGCTCTTAAGGCGTTCGCTAGATAGATAGAGGGCCGGAAGAGGCCTAAAAGGAATATAAGTATAAGGTAGTACCTACCCCTCGCGTTAACGGGATATATACTACTATAGAGTAGTAACGCAATATAGATACGAGCCCTTTCGGCGCTAAATGTACTCTCCTCTCCTACTATAGGCCTAGTACCCTTACGCTCGGCGATACGTATCCGATTAAAACGCAATAGGTATAGAGATAGGCCTAAATAGGGCGAGACGAGGTAATATAGACAAACTCGAGGGCTCCTAGCCTCGTTTAAATACATTTAGGTATACCTAGCTAACTCCTCGCTTAAGGAGGCTCTAAAGGCCTAAAATAGGCTAACTAAGGGTAACTAGAACTACTAACTTAAGACTTAGCTCGTACTAAGGGAATAAACGGGCCGTCTCGATCTAAGAAGGCTCCGCTAGATACTAAAAGAATTCTCGTCGACCTATTAGTCCCGAAAGAGCTTACGAAGGGTTACGAACTCCCTAGATAGGTCGTTAGCGCTCGGTGTCTCCTTTACTAGCTACGCGAGAGCTATACGGGCCTCGCTAGCGGATATACGACCTAGACTATACTAAAACGCCTTAACTTAACCTATATATAACTAAAGGTAGATACTTAGGCCTTTCGCGATCTCCTACTAATCTCTCTCTAGTCCCTTCGTCTTCTTTTATAACGAAACGTAGCGATTTCCGATATAATTACGCTTCTTAGTAGGGGTCTAATCGAATAGGGTTAGCTAGGGGCCAAAACGAGTTAAAGGGAACGAAACCTACCCTAGTAGCTAGATTACGCTCTATCTCCTCTCTTATCGTAGTATCGTAGTCCTTCTATAGCCCTAAATAAGGTTAGCTAAGGTAGACTAAGGTAAAGAGGATCGAAATAGACTAGATATATTAAACTTAGCCTTACCTATATAAGTATAGAGGTTACTAGTATCCTCGAAATGCGGGTACTTCCTAGAGGGCCCTAGTTAGCGTAGCTCGACTCTATAGGGGGCGATACGTACTTCTTAACCTTCTTATAGACTACTATATAGGCTTAGTAGGCCTCTCTAGCCTTCTCGCTATTAGTTAGAGCGTCTAGGGCCTCCTAGCGCAATTTATTAGCTACCTTAATAGTAGGCTTATATTCTATAGGAATCTAGACGTAAGTTAGCCCTATTCAATCTATCTCGAGCTAAAACGACTTACTTAGAAGTAGCCCGAGCTACGAGAGATATACTTTAGGTAGTCGAAGTACTTAGTCTCGTTTATAAGGTCTTCCTTATAGTTAGATAGATCGATTTAGGGGCACATAGCCTCGAGAAGGGTAATACGGCTTCCGCTAGTATAACCCTATATAATATTAGTACAATTAAGGTACGGATTACTATTGAACTTTATATAGGTCGCTATTAGGCCGAAATAGGCTAAGAAGACTCAAATTCTATAAAAATAGCTAGCGAGGACTTGAAAGCGCGCTACTAGTAGAAGAAGGGGACTACTATACTAAATTAGCCTAAATCGCCTTAAGAAGGGTCGACGACGGTTAGCTACTACTAGCGCTAAGCGTAGGAGCGGTAGTAGCGGTAGTAGTAGAGATTATACCTAGTAGGTATATATTATAAAAGGGAATAAATTAAAGGGACTTAGATAGCTTAAATGCCCGCGGCGGCTACGGCGATAGCGTTATTACTACCTAAGTAAGCTTTTTAAACAATAGTAAGCGCCCTTTGTATATAATAATAGACTATAAGTAAAGTCTTCTATTCCTAGCCTCCGGGACGTAGGCCTATAGAGAGGGAGGGCAATGTTACGATTATAAGCATAGTCGGGTCTAGTTAGACTATCTAGGGTCGAAATAGGCTAAGAAGGGCTAGGGCGGCCCGTCTTGGCCTATAGGCATATATCTTCCTCCTAGATACCTCTCTTCCCTTTTCCCTCTAGTAATTCGAGTAGTTCTAATCGAGTACTATATACTACATACTATATACCCCTTTTACAATATAATACTAATTACTAGTAAGGATCCTTAAGAAGAGTCTATTCCTATTATAAGTATTCTACTAGGCTAAAGATTACGTATGATTTAGTATAACTATCTAAGGTCTAAGCTACGGTTTACTCTTAAGAAGGCAAGAGTAGAGGATAATATTCGGTATTAGTTTAATATAATTCGAGTATACTTAATAAATATATACGATTTCGTACTTAAGTACGAGTAAATTCGAGTCCTATATTGTCTAATATTTAGCTTTAGAGATATCCTCTTAATAGCCTATACTAGTTTTAGTAAAAGTTTAATATTCTATATATATAGTATCCTTATAGGTCGTATTACGCTATAAATTATATCGTTACTTAAGCTTAGAGACGAGTAATTAGACTATATTTAGTAGATTAGTATCTTTACTTAGCTAGTACTTATTAGTAGTAATATAAAGTAGGTAGAGAGGGACTTATTTAAGCGTATCGCCTATAGAGACTATACCTATATTTTACTTAGTTCTAAGTAGGTATCGAATACTACCTTTCGTAAGCTTTTAAAGAATCTAGTACTAGTATTATATATAGGTCTTACTACTATTAACGAGTACTATATAGTACGCTAGTAGAAGGACTTTTAGCTATAGTTTAGTATAATTAGTTAACTACGAGATTACTTACTATACTATATATATTAGTTCGTATATTCTATAATACTTAACGAAGAGATAGAGGCTAATATACTTAATAATATAGGCTTCTATTTAGTTAGAACGAAGTAGTTCTAGATAGAGGTTATATAGAAGTCTATTAATCGAGATAATATATCGATATACCTATAGTAGATTCTAAAGCGCACTTCGAAGAATTAGGTATCGTTAGGGTTTATTCTTAAGTATATAGTTACTAGTAGTAAAGCGACTCCGGATAGGATTAAGAAGTCTATTATATTTATTAATAGTATCGTAGAAGGTTCCGTAGCTAGTAACTAGGTACGTAAGGCGTTAATATAGATAACTAAGGACGCTCCGGATTTAAAGGATAGATATACGTATAACCGATCTATACCTAGGTAGGAAATAGGGCCCTATATTATTAATATAGTATAGATGTTTACTTCTATTACTCCTAAATAGGATAAGGACTTCTACTATAACGAATTCAAAAGGGAAACGTCTACGATCTATATTATCTTCGCTACTATATCTCTTAGAATAGATATAGATATCTCTAATATTAAGATCGTAGTATATTAGAATTTCCCTATTAGTATAGACGTAGACGATATCTAGTAGAGGCTTAGTTATAGTAGTCGTAGAAAGGATAGGTATAGTATTAGTATTATATATTTACTATACTAGGCGTTCGATTATAATAGTATTAATTGTCTAAAAGATATAAAAAGGATATAGCTTAATAATCTTAAGGCTAAGAAGGATATAAGTAAGAGGACTAGTAAAGGGAATTAGTATCGGCTATTATAGTATTAAAGGTATATTAAGATAATAGTATAGTAGATCTAGTAAGTTAATACGTAAATACAAGTTAGTAATATCTCTAATAATAGGCTAGGTAAGAGCTAGTATAAGGATAGTTATCTATATTAGATAGCTAAGGAATTAGAGTATCGATAGATAATACTATAGATCTAGAGGAATATTATAAATAGTTCCTACTATCGTCGAGGATTCTTACTCTTCTTAGGAGAGGAAAAACTATATACTAGTATCTATAAGATTATAGTACTACTAGGTAAAGTATACTATAATATCTATAAACCTTCTATAGCTATCTTCGAGAACCTAGAATTTATACTACTACTAGTATCGGATATATCAACTATACTAACAAAGTAGTCTCGTAGAGGCGTAGTAATTTCTCTATTAGATATATAGATATCGAGAAAGCTAGTACAATATAGCTATTTTAGAGCTTCTCTATACTAGTAGACGCCTTTATACTATAATAGATAAGATAGTAACTTACGTAGTTATTTAATAACCTAGACTATACTAATTAGGATATATTTAATATCGAAGAACTTAGTAATCGTATACTAAAAGGACTATACTAGAAATATTAGAATTAGTATTACTAGGAATTAGTTATATTTCTCTAAGATAACGTCGATTATATTAATAAAGAGATAGAGTAGTTAAAAGTCGAATAGAGAGAGAATAGTACTTATAATATAGTAGAGAGGATAGGATAAGCTATAACCAACGACTCGGATACGCCTATTATATAGTAGAACGCGATTACTAAATAGGTAATAGAGACTAAGTATATTACGCTTAAATATATATCTAATTAGCGAGATAACGTATTAGTATTAGAAGTAGTACGTCGGCTCTAGTACGCTTATAGTAAGCTCTATATTATAGAGGCTAGTAGTCTTAGACGTTTTATCTATAAGCTTAGTACTATACTATCGCCTTCGATAGCCCTAGTCGCTATCTCGCGTAGTAATAGATAGGCTATAGAGATACTACGTTTACTAAGAATACTATATCTAATAATATCGCTATTTATATTGCCTACTTCTATATAGATATAGTACTAATCTATATAAGATATAGAGTAAATCGTTAAAGCAATAACGTATTCCTATACTACTACGCGAGTATATATAACTAGTATCGATATACTTTCTCTTTGTATTAGTCTAATTACTACGACTTCCCGATTAGTCTCTACTAACTCTTATAGAGACTATAATCGTATCTCTATCTATATTAATTCCTACTACTATAGGTATTCTACTAGTATATAAGGATATTAGAGAGTTCTTAATAGCTTTCTTATTATTCTTCTTCTATTTCTTATATACCGACTTAAACTCGTTAGTTATATCTAGATTAGTTATAATCCTATCTATCTCTTTAACGAATATATATTAATCGTCTTAGTTAACTACTACTATAGCCTTATAAGTAGTATTCGAGAAGGAGTTTTAGAGCTAGCTAATCCTTAGTATATCTTCCTAGCTATTACTCTCTATACTAAGTAGGAGACTATTAAATTTTAGCTAGAAATTATACTATAGCTAACTATACTAGTACTTTAGCTTATTTAGCCTTTCTAGAGCCTTAGCCTACTTATAGCTATCTCTAAATATACGTTCGAGTACCTTAAGAAAGACGTTAGAATTCTTATCCTAGCTATTACTATTCCTTTTCTAGAAGTATTATATTCTTATCCTCTACTTTACTAGTATTATATCGTATATAGTATCCTAGTAGTACTTCGTAGAGAGTATCGGTTTTAGTACTAAACGTATATAATACAAGCTCTATAGCCTAAGAATATCGTTATAGAAGATATTAGAGTAACTATTCTAGATTAGTAGCTTCTAATCCCTAGGGCCTAATACTTCTAATCTAGTAGCTAGTATATAAGCTAGCTTTTCGAGAAGGATTTTTAAGAGGCCCTACTCTATAGGATTACCTTCTACTACTTCTATAGTAATCCTAGTATTCTACTTAGTCTTTAAATTCTCTAATATAGTATATATAATTCTTAGCTCTCTTTCTATTACTTACTAATAGTTATATATCTACTATAAGATTTCTCTTATCTCTATATCTAAAACTTCTTAGATCTAATTATTACTTTCTATATTATCTACTCTAGTTACTATTATTTAAACTATAGAGCGAGTATTAAAATTAAATAGATCGACCTTAATATTATAGATATACGATATATATACTAAGGTTCTATAAGGTATATAGTAAGTTTAATATAGAGGGAGCTAGAATATATATAGTAGCTATATATATATAAACGCTAAGCGCTAAGATACTAAGCGCTAAGATACTAAACGCTAAGATATATACTAGTACTATAATCTCTAGAGCGTAGTCCTTTATATTATAGTACTAGTTTAACGCTTTATACTATTAAAATAGAGATTTATATTTACTTAATATCTAGACTAATAAAGTATAAAAAGAAAGAAGTAATTCAAGGATTTAGACTATCTATATATCTATATTACTATCTTAGATATTTACTTCTATACTACTATTTATATACTAGCTATAATCTTTAAAACTAATAAATAGATTAGTATATACTAAATCTAGTATATATAGTTTCTATAATTATATAGTAGTTTACTATAGTAGATTTCGTAATTTCGAACTTATAGTATTATTATATCTATTTTCATTTACTTACTTCTACTATTTTAAATATACGTATACTAAATTCTAATAGGAATAGATTAGACTAGTAATAAAGAATATTATATAGTTTATATAGAAGTAAGTCTAATAAGTAGCGGGAATTATAAAGCTAGATACGGGATTGGCAAAGTCTATTGCGGAACACGTGAGTCTCTATTACGTGCAATAAAAACCCCCTTTGTTACTAGTCGGAGTAGGAGATAGGCTTCAGCCAGTGTTGGCCGAGTATGGATTATCTACAAGCACGCCATCGCTATGTATCACACTCAAAAGGTGTGCGGCCGGAGGTCTGCTCATCATAAAGACATGACCTTTTCTCCTCCAGCGCCGCCACGTTGCCGAGATCCACGATGTCGAATGGGTTCCCAAATGGACATCCCCGATCAGTAGCCATTGACGAGCAGTCTGCTTGGTCTGGCAAGACGAAGAAGTCGCTCATCCTCAATGCCTTTGTGGAGAGCTGTAAGCAGGCCAAAGTTTCTCGGGAGCTGCTGAAATTGATGCCTCCACAGGTAGTGGCCATCAATCACCTGGCCTCTGGAGACACCCAGACGACCTCTCAGCAAACTTCAACGATATCGAGCATTGGATCAATCTGGCAAAGTTGCTGGAGGCCGCAAAGATACATGGAGTTTTCATAGCTGATGTGCTTGGTCAGATTCTCTTGAACAATTCACACAACAAAATAGTAGCTAATGCTATGTAGGCGGGTACGATGTGTATCAAGGGCCCCAAAATCTGGCTCCGGCCATTCGTTCCGCTGCTCAATGGCCAGTCAACGAACCACTCGCTGTTGTCTCAGCTATGACTGCGGCAACACAGTCGATCGGCATAGGCGTCACAGTTGCCACGACCTACGAGCAGCCATATCATCTGGCGCGGAGACTGTCCACAATTGACCATCTCGCCAAAGGTCGCTTCGGTTGGAACATCGTGACGGGATACCTTGATTCAGCAGCCCGGAACCTGATAAACGATGAGCAACGTCAGTCTCCTTCGCCTTGTATTCCATCGTCGTCTGCGTTCCACAGCTAAGGGAAGCAGCACAACATGACAATCGGTACGAGGTTGCAGAAGAGTACATGAAAGTCATGTACAAGCTGTTTCAGTCTTCCTGGCGGGACGATGCCGTGACCAAAGACTCCAAAGCACCTCCCTCAGGATGCTACACCGACCCAGCCCGAGTGCGCGAGATCAATCACGTTGGCAAATACTACTCTGTGCCAGGTCCGCACATTTGTCAGCCGTCACCACAACGTACACCTCTTCTGTTACAGGCCGGTACTTCCAGAGCCGGCAAGCTCTTTGCAGCACAGCATGCCGAAGCAGTATTTGTGGCTGGTCATTCGCCATCCGTGATTGCAAATAACATTGCTGAGATCCGCAGAACTGCTCGAAGCCAGTTTGGGAGGGATGCTAACAAGATCAAATTCTTGGCCATGTTTTGTCCCGTGATCGGTCGCACCGAAGAGGAAGCTGAAGCAAAGTACGACGACTACATCCAGTATGGTTCTGCCGAAGGTGCTCTCGCTCTTTTCGGTGGTTGGACAGGAATCGATCTCGAGCCTTATGGCGATGACGAGGAGCTACGGTACGTTGAGTCTAACGCGATCAAATCTGCCGTCGAAGCGTGGTCAAAGTCGCATCCGACAATCAAGAAATGGACCAAGCACACGGTTGCGAAGCATTTGATGATTGGGGGCCTTGGAGCTACTGTAGTCGGCACCCCAGCTCAAGTCGCAGATGAAATGCAACGCTGGGTGGACGAAGCTGATGTGGATGGCTTCAATCTACCTTATGCAATATTCCCCGGCTCATTCGTGGATATCTGCGAGCTGCTTGTGCCTGAGCTTCGAAGGCGAGGCATCTTCTGGAACGATTACGCTGTGCCAGGAGGAACATATCGGGAGAACTTCTATGAGTCCAAGGGACAGAGACAACCACCGGAAGGTCATGTGGCTAGCAAGTATCGGTGGCGTGAAGGCGTGGCGGCGAAGCAATTCCCTGTCCCTGACTAGACGGAGAAAGCTCAGGTGCTGTCAGGCCTAAGCCATCAAGCTCATGTCCTTCACAGCTTCGCCCTCCTAAACATCTAGCAGTCTTGTGCAGTATCTACTCCATTCGTCCAAGAAAACTTCATGAGCACTACGGCTTGCGCACAGGTGAGGTTGCACTATGAAAAATTTCGCTTTGTGTGCCGTTAGGCAAAGTACAATTAGATCTTCCTCGAATGAGCGAATATCAACACTACACATTGCTCCAACGATCGCGGGTATCTCGCTAAGACGCAGCACTGAATCAAACCCGAATTCTGTGGACGGTTCTCTGCGCCATTTTGCCTCAATCAATAGACATTTTCAGCTTCAATGACACCTGCCAGCAAATGTCAGCTTCCTGTCTCGATGACCAGCCTTAGTCAAACTGCGAAATAATCTTACCATTCTTCAACGTCAATGTAGCAACGTACGCAGCTCGAACCTTTTGATAATTTCTGCGAAGATCACAGTCAGCTTTTCGTTCAAAGTTCCTACACTTCTCTTCCTTCTCCTTCCCCTCCTCCTTCTTCTTGCCTTCCGAGCCAGCCGGAGGAGCAAGAGATGGATCTTCTGTGTCATTCTTCGGGTGATAGACGTACCCATGCCACACAGCCTTGTTTCCGTTGATAGCAATGTCAAGACCACCAGGAGCCTTCATGCCCATTGTACCTGTTCCAAAGATTCGACCTTTGCGAGTATATGGTCCTGCGATATTGTCGGCAATGGCGTATTGAACATCATAGCCATCAGTCTGATAGCATTGCGAAGAGAAAAAAAGGACATATTTCCCGTTCATGAACGTCAAGACCGGAGCTTCGACATAAGGACCGTCAGATGCGACGTTGGTCAAGACCTGTTTCGGGGAACCGATGAGAGTATGCCCATCCTGGCCAACTTGCTGGAGAAGGATTGGGGTCGGAACGATGGGCTTGACGGTATTACCGCAAGTGCCTCCGTGGCCAATGGCGTTACCATCGATCTTGTACACCACCCAACGTTTACCTCCGTTCTTCTCGTCCGTGAAGCCCGCAATGTCGATCGCGCCGCCTTGCTTGGTGGGACAGATCCAAGGCTCTTTGGAGTTGTCGACAAAAGGGTCGGTGATCTTCTTCGCGGTAGCGTAGGAGAGACAGTGGAGATGAGGCATCTTCTTATACGCTGCTGTGTAATACATCAAGTACGAGCCATCGTGCAGCTGGACTACGTCTGGGGCCCAGACGCGTGGAATGCCATCGACCCAAGCTGGAAGTTCAGGGAGAGCATCGACGCCCTTTCTGAAGGTGAACGTCTTCCAATCTGTGGTCACTGCTCTCTGGATGTGGATCATCTTGCCGTCGACTTTGGCATTCGTGGAGAACAGGTGCCAGCCTGTGGGTGTCTTTATGATTGCTGGATCAGGAAAGTTCACACCATTCATGATTGGAGTAGCCGTTGCCCGTTTATATGGATTCGCATTCGATGGTGCCAGGAAAGCCAGCGCGCACAGCGCAATTGCGGCTGCGAAGTTGCTGTACATATCGAAGAGAGCGCAAACGATTTGGTATGGAACCGGAGCTGTACAAAAGGTTGGTGGGTACTGTAACTGCTATCTGCTCGAGCAGAGCCAGTCGTGATTTTGTTGCAGTCGTGAGATGCGTGCGGATTTGGTAGCGAATGTCGGCGCCAGTAGTGTATGCTTCTTTTGTTGTGTCTAGATGAAAACGGAAATACTCGAAGAGACAATCCAAGTGGTATCGCCATTGTCTTTCTGCGATAATGGCATTCCCTTTCTTCTAAAAGCTCTATAAGATTCGCGTGTGAACGGGTACAAAGGAGCGGTAGGTGGATGGTGGCCAGAACAGTGCTTTTAACGACGAACTGGGAGCTTAACAAAGGAATTGGTAGACGATGAGGATGGGACTTGAGACCCGACGCGCTGTGATGTGGGCTTGGCAGAAGAGAGTCATATCATGCTGACGAGGAATTTCCAACGATCAAAGCATCAATCGCCGCAGCGCCTCATGAGATGTTGAGAGTTGTTTTGATGGCGGTACCTTGCGCTCTGGCATCCTGGTCGTAGCATTGCCACTTGACAGATTACGACAGAAAGATGAGGAAGCCCTCATTCCGCCCCTAGAGCTTGGGTCGCCGCAGAGTGAGGCCTCGCATCGATCTCTATTCGGGCCCATGCTTTTTACACGGCAAAACCTTGTGCCGTTTCGTCCAAAGTTGGCATGGTTCAGAGAGCAGATCTACGCTTTGATTCCGTTACCGGTTTGAGGCGCATAGTCCTCGCGCGATTCGACAGAGCCTTCGTGTCATCGTGCAGAAAAGCAGCTGTGCTTGCCACTGGTATGATCGAACAAGGGGGCCACTGCCAAATGCTGTTTACGTCCGAAGGTCGTTGGAATAGTGCTGAACATGCTTGGGATGGCTCTTTCAGCAACGCCTTCTGGCGGCACACTGACTGTGAACAGACCACCAGCCCAACTTTGAGCTTATGATCGAACCTGGACTCCAGAGGAAATCGCTTGATCGAGGCTGTCACTGCAGCGTGCGCTGGGTACTGGCTGCACAGCCACACCAGATAGCTGCGAGCGTCAGGACGTGGTTCCGCGAATGCCCATCTGGTCTCATTGTGAGCCCGTCTCCATCACGCAAGGCAGCTCACTCATCTGCCAAGACGTCATCAGGGTTCTCTCCAATTATTTCGGCAACTCTCCTGACCACTTCCTTGAGAGCAGTACAAGCAGGTGAGTCGGCGAAGTTGTCAAAGAAGCTCTCGCCGTAGTCACAGGCCATACCAATCCTTGGATCCAGCGGCACTGAGCCCAAGAACGGTATGCTCGTCTCTTTGGCCAGTCGTCTTCCACCACCGGTAGTTGCTCTGAAGATGTCGGACTGATGCGTGCACTTGGGGCACACAAATCCGCTCATGTTCTCGACGAGCCCAATGATCTTGATTCCAGCTTTCTTGCAGAAGTCGATCTCCTTTCGGACATCCAACAAACTAACTTCTTGAGGTGTCGTGACCACGACGGCTCCGTCTATACCAGACTCCTTCAATAAGCTGTTCACGCTGATATGTTCGTCGGTCGTTCCTGGCGGTGTGTCCACGACGAGATAGTCCATTTGTCCCCACTCCACATCCTTTAAAAACTGCTTGATAAGTCCGGTCTTCTTATTACCCCTCCAGATGAGTGCATCGTCTCGCTTGGGAAGCATGAATTGAACACTCATGACTCCCAGGTTGTCGCTCACCCAAACCGGCTCCCAGCCAGTATTTGTCACGTGGATTGTTTCGCTTTCCACGCCCATCATTTTTGGTATAGAAGGACCGCAGATGTCTGTGTCCATGATGCCGACCAGGCTGTCGGGGTTTGAAGCAAAGGCATGCGCAAGCATTGTCGTGAAGGTGCTCTTGCCGACACCTCCCTTGCCTGATAAGACGAGAATCTTATGCCTTACATCTGCCAGGCGCTGGGTGATGAGGGGAATGTCTGGATCAGGGCCTTTTGGTGTCTGCGAAGCACATATTTGCTGATTCGGGCAGCCGACGCAGGCATCAGCTTTTCCAGCAGTCTCGCCCTCTGGCCCGGGACAATGCTCAGGCTCGGGTGCGACTAATGATGGCTTCGGCTTCGTTGCTGCATGTAGAGCATCATCGACAGGTTGGATAGGCTCGTCCGGCGACGGCGCCATGCTGGTTGCAGACCAGTCCAGGCCACGAGTAGCGCTTCAATGTGCGAGAAAGAGCGGGTTATAGAGAGAGTGCGATGACAATACCAAGGTACTGTCAGTGGTGTATGCTGCAAGCGGTGTGCGCTGCAAGCGGTGTACGCTGTAAGTGGCGAGGAAAATAATGAAGTGAAAGTGGATGCAAGAGATGATATCAGATTGGTCATCACGAGGGGTCTGGAAGTGGAAGTGAAACTGGAAGCTTGCCAAACAACATTGTCATTATTCTTCTTCTTCTACATTCCGCGATATCACAATCTGTGTGCACCAACTCGGCCTGCGCATCCCCATCATCTGCCAGACATCGTCTTTCGATTCGCTCGAGTCCATCGACCTGCTGCGCGTCCTCGTCGATATCTATCTTGCCGACTTCAAAGTATGGGAACCCGCTACCTCGAAACGACTCCCGAAGGCCGACGACGATGCAAACGTACGGTACCTTAGCGACCGAGTCTGTCCAAGCCATGCATGCCCATTGCCCAGGTCGGCGATCCCAGCTTCGCGGCGGACGGCATTGCGAAGTCGGGCGTGTTGCTTCGGCATCTGGGCATGCCCGGCAAGGAAGAGGAGGGCAAGCATAGAAGGATATCGTGCGCGGGCTGGCTGAGAATGTGAGCATGTTGGCAAGAGTAGGAGGACGACAGCGTCACCGAGGCAGCAGCGAGAGAAGCGGGCCTTTGGAGGCTTCTACATGCTGTCGAGCACGCTGGCTTCAATCTCTGACACTGCGACCATGCATCATTCCTGCTACGATTGCCTCTTTTGAATGAGAGCACATGCGCCCATCTCCGGTGCCATCACTCCCGTATCAGGCGTTACCGGTACCATTGCAACGGCCTCGTAGACGACACCCTCGCTGCAAATCCGACAACGGAACGCTCCATCAGCCTTCGTTTTTTCAAGCTATGCATCGCCGGGTCGTGTTCCCCGATCGCGAAGCATGTCCCAGCATCTATCACTTTTCCGATCTGGAAGCCCAGCCGCGCGGCATGAGCGTTTCAAGTGTAGCCTAGTCGGGTCCGATCAGGAAGATGCACAGACCCAGTCTCTTTGTTCATCTATCTCACTCGAAGCGGGTCTCTGAAGGTATCCAGATGTTCATTCCATCATCATTTGCGCGTCTTTGAAGCTGAGTGACCTGTCAGAAGATGGTTTTCGGCTCACACTGCCTCACATTACCAACACGGTCGCCAAAGCACGAGTGGTCGACATACCGCAGCGGTTGCTTATCCAACCATAGATGCAGGAGTGCTCGAAGCAAGTCGGCACATGGCACCGCTTTGTCTTTGTTGCATTCAGGGCATGACAGCTTCCAGCGTGGCAATTCCCGAAGGTCAAAGAATCTCTTTGACCACATGCAGCCACCGCGGCAAGTAGGCGCAAGAAATAGCATTTCATTTGACTGCCTTGAAAGCTTCTCCAAGCGCAAGAGGCGGCTTAGAAAGGACGTACCTCAAGTCTAGCGTACATTAGAGGCACCGATTCATCATTGAACATCAGCTTGCGTCTTGTGTGTAGCCTTTGCGCCCGAGCCGGCCTCTTGCGCTCAAGAATTCGTCCCAGTCACCACCCATCCCGAGCAGATTTGGAGAACAATCGTACAAAATGTCTTTCTCAGCGCCAGTTCGGCCTGACATGCTCGCACTACTTTATGGTCAACACCAAAGCTACACCGCAGAGCTCGGCCAGACTCACCAGAAACTGAGTAAGCAGTACAAGAAAATGTCCAAGGTCGAGCGAGTGCTTTCCGAAAGACAAGATCGACATCTGTCTAGGGAGGAGAGAAAGAAGTGGCAGTATTCTCGTGTCTTGACCAAGCGCAACATTGCGGTCATGGAACTCCAGCAAGCGAGACTTCATGACATGCTGAGACAATGTAACGATCTGATTGCATCCTTCGAGCATGGCAGCGCGACCTACAATTCCCCGATGACTCCTTGGCCATCAGCGACGACGGATCTTTCGTCCCAGCAACTTCCACCTTCTCCGTTTCTGTTCACGCCATTCAGCCCGATTGCCTTCTCTCCGTACACTGCTGCGCCAGCATTCCAGCACAGACCTAGCTTTGGTGGCGCTCCTTCTTCGGCTGAAGGCAGACCGCAGTACTGGGATCTGTCCATGTTGTCGGAACCCCAGCGGGAGAGAAGACTGAGTTCGCCCTATGCTACCGGATCTTCCGCCGATAGTGGCTTCTACGAGCCACATGCTGCATTGCTGCACGGAGTTGGAATCGGACCAAATGAAGATCCGCCTGCCACTGACGCACGAGGCCACGTGTACGCCCACGAGTTGATGTCTCCTCTTGCTCCGGAGTTTGTGTTCAGAGGTGGCGACAGCCATCAACTTCATTCGCCCACATCTACGACTGCTTCTGGAACAACAGAAAGGGATCAAGTGCCGGATTTGGTGATTCTATCGCCTGCCAAGCTGGGTGCATCGACGGAAAATGCAAAGAAGAGTTCTCACGAGCGGTGTTACTCTGAAAATGCCATTAAGCTTGATAATGACAGCCACCTGGCCACACCAGTGGTTGGATCTATGACCAAGCGAGGCACCAGTGTTGGACCGGCTCCAGTAGGCAGGAAGACAATTCCTGAGGTCCAGTAATGCGATGGACGCAAGGAGGTGGAGACGAACACGACGGGAGAGTGATGAATGTTTTAGAAGGAAGCCATTTGAATAGATACATACCACGTTCGTATAGGACCCCTCGGCTCCAAACAACCAAGGCGTCAGATCTGTAATTGTTACAAGTGCCATTGCCGGAGGAGTTCGGCACCACGCCATTGGGGCCGCGGTTGGATGGTTGCTTTCAGCCTCACTTTCTGGTCTTGACTTCACCTCTCCACGCCTCGTTTCCCTCGCAGCATCCGCGTGGATACCTCGCGACTGAAGTATACTATTATTTCTCCCGCCTCAGAGCCAATGCCCGGGATCTCGTCTCGATCAAGGATTCTAGGTTGCAGGAGGTTCAATGCGTGCTCGCGGTCCCCTCTCCCCGTGTCACGCTGGCGAGCTGGCGAGGCCCGATGCAGATTCGGTTGACAAGGGCCCTGGTCAAGCCAATCCGGATGTCTGCAACTCACCCTCAACGGCATCGCATCCGAACAAGCACGTCAGGGAGCGGTTGCACGACTTCTCACCGCGCTGTCTGTCACTTGGTGCAGACAGTAAGACCAGTCAGAGCGTGAGGCAAGGTCCGAAGGGCGGCGCCTCCCAGCGATCAAACATGATGCGATAGGAACAATATATCACTTTGCGATGTATATCTCCCTCCAGGAGCCGAGGACCTGGCTATTTCCATGTAACTGATCTGATGGAAGTCTCGGCCCGACCGAGAAGTGTAGTGTCCCGATATGCCCGTACCAGAGCTGATACCGACTAGACTGAACACCCCATGTCTCTGTCCCTGACGCCTGGTTCAGAGCGGCCCAATGCAGCCATGCGCATTTACGATCGAAACTGAAACGAGTGACGTCCAGCCGTTCAGGCCTCCAGCAGTGCCTGCCTTGCCGATCATGTGTACTGCATCTGCCACTTGGCAGAACCTCATACGCATACGGCACTCAGCATGTTTCCGCTTGATCACTATGCTGAAGAGAGTTGAGCACAAACGAGGGCCATCTGTAACGTGAAATGCCTCGTGACAGCAGCGGCTGCACTGCTCACAATATGTGGGTCGGGCTTTCAGCACGCCGTGCTTCATGTTGTTACCATTTGGGTCTGCTTGACAGTTGGTCATAGCAGAAATGCATATCCACTCTGTCGTTTCCGTTCACTTGGTACGGGACGAGAGCGGTCGTTTGTCCCTTGCCTTCTCCACCATCGCGCACGATTCCCTTGCCTGTAAATAATCCCTGCCGACATTTTGTGTGCGGCTTCCTGCATACCAGCAAACACACGCATAAGTCAACTTTCACGTCGGCACGCTGGCACGCAGGTCAAACGTGTTCCCGGGACGTCATCCGGATCTGGTGGAGCCCACTGTTTCCAATTTTTGCTTTTTGAGACGACCTGGACGTTGGGCCGGGGAGCAGATCTATAAGATCTTGCTCCGCCTCTTTGCATCTGCTTGCGTGGACTGTACCTTTGTGTGCGTCGTTTGTCAACCTACAGGAGAGTTGGGCTCAGAGAAGACGATCAAGATGGCCACTCCACCAAATGAGCCACCGTACCTCCCGCCTCGAAAACCAAAGTCAACTCCAGACTTGAGGTCGAAGCGATCAAGTCGGTTCTCATCGCCCAACCATTTTCCACCTCGCCGACCTACACCGACTGCTTCTCCATCGTTGAGTAGATGCTCCACCATTCGAAGAGATATCGATGCAGTTGCGGGTACAGACGATCGACCTTGGACTGCTTCATCATCTGGAACGCATACCGAAGCGTATGACAGGCTGCATCGTCCTCGACCTGCGTTTGACGACAATCGAGACGTCATCCGTCCAGTAACACATGCGTCACGCTTAGCAGCGGGCAACGGTGTGGCTCGGCATTCTTCACTTCGCTTCGAGAGCGGCCTCTCGCGAAGTCTGCGGAAGTCAATCGCCCCTGCCGCAAATATGGACTTCTCGCAGTCACACACATCGCTTGAAAGACCTGGAAGCAGACCGCGAAGCCACCCTCCCTCTCGAACCAATTTCAGCTTCTTTGGTCACGGACAGGACGCCGACGATCAAGCTTCTTCTTCATCACCTGCGCTGCCATCAGACCACGATCTCTGGCGATTGCCACCTTTACAGCAGCCCTCGATTAGCAGAAGTAGTTCTCAACACTCCACAATGATGCGGCCTAAGCCGAAGCCGTCCTTCACGAGACTTCAATCTCTTGACAACCTCATCATGTACAAGGAAGAAAAAGCTGAATGGAAGCGCGCATCATCTCTCATTCAATCCGGCCTCACCGACGCAGACGAGCAGCACTACTACGAGCGAGAGCCAACGATCCGATCCGAGCCCGATACTGTTGTCCAAGGTGCAGACCAGAACATCGATGAGAAGGTAGAAGAGCTCGAGACTGCACGCAACTCGCCTAATCCATCTGAAGACGGTGACAACGAGAATGTAGTCCAGCAGCCGAAATCACGCTTCCGCCACTCATTCTCCGAAGTCGGTTTCTGCTTCACCATTGCCATGACACAGTTCCTCGCAGAGTACATGATCTCCGGCTTCGCAATTGAACTTCCAAAAATTCTCAAGATATATGGCCAGATCGACGTCGGCCCTGGCTCGATGGGTACTTTCTGGCCTGCATCCCTTCTCTCGCTGATCTTGTCCGCCACTTTGCTTGTCTTCGCTCGCATCTCCGACATGTACGGAGGCTATCTACCATTCATGTTCGGCGTTGTCTGGCTAGGCATCTGGTCGATCATCGCGGGCTTTGCATCGTCCTTTGCGGACGGATCTGGCATCACGATTCTCGACGTAGCCAGAGCCATGCAAGGTCTCGCCATCGCAGCATTCATTCCGAGCACATTCTCCATGATCGGCTGTATCTATACCGAAGGACCACGAAAGAACCTTGTGCTTGGCTTATACGCAGGCTGCGCGCCGCTCGGGTTCTTTGCTGGATTTCTGGTCGCTGGCGCGTTGCCGGACAACGCTCCAGGATGGTACTTCTGGATCGCTGCGATACTGGCTTTCACCACGGCAGTGACAGCATACTTGACTGTGCCTCATGATCGAACGAATCGTGAGATGCTGGGCTTGAAGATGGATTGGCTTGGCAGCTTCCTGATCACCGGAGGCCTGATCCTGGTCGCATATGCGCTTGCCGTTGAGCCTTACGCCAATCAGTTCGACCGCGAAAGATCTGGGTGGACATTCCCAATGGTTCTCGGCCCGCTAATCTCAGGCCTTGGATGCCTCTGCGCCGCATTTTGGGTCGAAGGTTGGCTGGCCACCTGCCCACTATTGCCTTTCGCGTTCTTTCGACCCAAAAGCGTCAAGGCATTCTCTCTTGCCTGCCTATGCTTCTATGCTTCGTATGGCGTCTGGCTTTACGAGTCCGCAAGCTTCTTTGGCAGCGATGCCGCGACAGGAGTCAAAGGCGGCATTCAAGGCGTGACTCTCGCGGCATGGTATACGCCAACAGCCGTTGGAGGACTGATTCTTTGCATCGTTGGCGGCTCAATGATTCATATCGTGCCCGTCATGATCCTGCTTCTGATGTCAGCTCTGGCTTGGATTGGAGCACCGCTGCTCTTGGCACTTTGCCCACTGCCGATGAATTACTGGGCTTTCGTCATGCCATCTATGCTTTGCGCGACGATCGGCATCGACTTGACGTTCACAGTGTCCACGATCTTCCTTTCGGCCGTTTCACCACTTCGTCACCAAGGTCTGGCTGGCGCTGTCTCTTCGATCCTGGTCAATCTGGCCATGTCGTTCTCGCTCTCGATCTCCGAGATCGTGGCGCTCAAGGCTGAGAGCACAGGTGCTATGCCACTCCATTCTTCGGATGCAGTCGATGAATCGGCATATTCGGAGATCCGGGGCTACCAAGCCGCTTTCATTTATGCCGCCGCGTCGGCGGGACTGGGACTCATGATTTGTATTTTGTTTGTAAGGATATCGCGGAAAGTGGTGAAGGGGGAGCAGGAATCTTCTCATGTGATTGATGATGTGGAGAGGCCAAGGGCTACCAGCAGTGAGGTCAGCACGCTTGTTGAGGTGCCTCGTGCATAGTATGATGGCCGAGCGGTTGGGTTTGTTTTCGGGATGGGCGTTGTAACAAGATGGGAAAATGCTTCACGGCACTGTTTGTACATAGATATAGAAGGGGAGGACGTTCATGTGCTGGCGGCTCGCGGCTCGCGGCTCGCGGCTGGCGGCTCGCGGCTGGCCTAGTGGTTGCATGCGCAATGTCGTCACGGACTTGAAGGCTTGGCAGTAAGCAGTCAGCAGTGTCAGTTCTGAGCTTGACGGCATGGCAGGAAAAGCTGGACAAGAGCCCTTGTGGACATGCAGAATGAACAGTACTGTACATGTATCGGACAGAGTGATCAAGTCACGTGCAACACTCTCGAGAGCATTGAGTGAAATGTGCTCACAGCCTCACATTGAGTGAAATGTACTCATAGTGCTCCGCTTCGCATAAAATAATGCCTCACTGCCTCGGCCATGTCGTATCCGATCTTCACATGCGGCGTGGGGCTCGTCTTGTCCAATTGAACTGCCTTGTGCCCACTCTCACTCCTCTTTCATACCCGCCTACACCTCGCTGACGGTAACGGAGAGCACATAGAAGCCAAGCACTACCCACTCTTCTGTGCGGCCGCCTCTCTCTCTTCAACACGGCCGGCCGTAGCAACTCGAGTTGAAGCTTGCAAACATGAGCGAAGGCAACGAGCCAGCTGGTAGCGACGCTGGTGGCCTCCGCGAGCGCATCTCGCAAACACCTGCAGAGGCACCGCAGGCAGGCTCGGCAGACACTGCTTCGGCAGCTGTCCGAGCACTGAACGACCAAGAGGCGAAAGAGGAGAGGAAGAACGACCAAGAGGCGGAAACAGAGAAGAGGAAGAACGACCGAGAGGCGAAAACAGAGAAGAGGAAGAACGACCAAGAGGCGAACATAGAGAAGAGGAAGAAAGAAGAGGACAAGCGCACGTATGGACGAACTCCAGATGGCACGGGTAAGCACTCCTCGCCTCAGCCTGAACACGGCCGCAAGAACGAGCATGGTCGGAAGTGCTGATGTACCCGATGTGTAGTGTTCACTGTGCCTCACACAGACGATATGGTATCGCAGCTATTCGATCCAACGCAGCCAAAGAATGCATCAGACATTGCCATTGTCGTTGCCCTTGCCTACCACTTCTTCCTCATGTGGATCCTCCCCAAATCATTACGCGTCCCCGTCTTTGCCCTTGTCTTCCTCTTTTGGCGCACGTGTTACAACTTCGGCATTGGCTGGCTTCTGCACAACCAGTCCCACCATAAGCGCCTCGTCGCCTGGGCCAAGAAGACCAACATATTCGAGCATCCCAAAAGCGGCAAGAATCCTCATCCGACGCTGTACAAGTTCATCAAGAACGAAATGGAAGCTAAGATCCCAAAGGATTATAAGTTTGACGAGGCCCCCATTGAATACAACACCTGGCTCCTGTTCCGACGTCTTGTAGATGTCATCCTCATGTCGGACTTCACTGCCTACTGTCTCTTTGCCTACGCGTGTGGCGGACGTCCAGAGAACGAGAAGTTTGCCATGACATGCGCTAGATGGCTGGGTGGCTGGCTCCTTATCTTCTTCAATCTCTGGGTCAAGCTCGATGCCCACAGAGTTGTCAAAGACTTTGCTTGGTACTGGGGTGACTTTTTCTATCTCATTGACCAGGATTTGACCTTTGATGGTGTCTTTGAGCTTGCACCTCATCCCATGTACTCCATTGGATATGTCGGATACTACGGCATTGCCATGATGGCCGCCAGCTACAAAGTCCTCTTCATCTCCATCATTGCGCACGCAGCGCAGCTCATCTTCCTTGCCTTTGTCGAGAATCCTCACATTGTAAGTGTTTTTTCTTTGAGAGCACCTTCGCCAGGAAATACATTCATTGGCTGACGCGCTTCGACTGTCAGGAGCGCACATACAATGCGCCTCCTCCACCCAGGCGCTCCGAAGAAGTCCCTGATGCACCGCCGAAACGACCTCAATATTCGACCCGACTTCTCAGTGCTGGTCATGTCAACGGCATGCCTCCACTCGCATCCGTCACTTCGCCGTCACCTGTTCATAACTTGATAGGCTTGCAGAACGTGGACCTCCACCGCGTAACAGACGTCTCGGTCATCCTTCTGCACGTCTACATGTACAGTGTTGCACTCCTCACGCCATCAACATGGCTTTGGCAAACCTTCTTCGTCCTAAGTGCCACCTTGTGGCGCCTGTGGTACTCCATCGGAATCGGCTTCATCCTAGATCGGCAATCCAACAAGAAGTGGTGGACACGCCACTTCGTAAAGTACGGCGAAAGCACAGAAGAAGCTTGGCGACAATGGAAAGGCATCTATCATATCAGCATGTCCATGTGTTTTACGAGCTTTATCTGCGCCGCATGGAAGATGTACAGTAAGTTGAGAATAGCTCCGGGCCGAGTGTGGATCTCTTGACTGACCGCCCATCCAACAAAAGGTCTTCCCGAAGACTGGTCATACGGAATGGCACTCCTGCGTCACGTCATTGGTTTTGCCATGATTGCGCTGCAGATCTGGACAATCGCGAGCATCTATGAGTCGCTTGGCGAATTTGGCTGGTTCTTCGGCGACTTCTTTTTCCAGGACCAAGCACCGAAGCTCACCTATGGTGGCATATACCGTTTCTTGAACAACCCCGAGCGAACAATCGGTCTAGCGGGCGTTTGGGGAGCTGCGATCATGACTTGGAGCAAATCCATTTTTTTCTTGGCATTATTGTCGCACACACTTACTCTGTTCTTCATTCAATTTGTGGAGAAGCCGCACATGCAGAAGCTGTACAGACAGGGTCTGCGTCAAGACTCGGGTGTCTCCAAGACCTTGAACCGATCGCTACCCAAACCGCTCAGGAAATGGCAAGGCAGCATGAATAAGGCCATCGATGAGACACTCGACTCACTTGAGGATTTTCTCGACCAGGCTGGCCCCAAGCTGGCAGCTGGGCTCAACTCGTTCGCACAAGATTCCAGCACGATTTTCAAGCAGTTCCCAGCAAGGCTTACGGTCACTCGACTGGCACCAGATCTCGCAGGATACGATCCTAAGGACTATTCCGTCGAAATCGATACTAGAAACCCCGCCGTCAGCAAGGCCGATCATGCAAGCAGTGGCCGAGAAAGCGAAGTTGGACAGCAGCCTCTCAAACGCACAGACAGCTTTGAGCGTCTTGTCGTGGACTATGGCGCACCTATCAAGATCAGATGGACAGCTCCTTTGAATCACAGCAAGAAGGACTGGATTGGTCTCTACCGTGTCGGCGATAATGCCTCGCGCGAAGTCACCAAAGTCGGGTCTCAAGGCAGATGGGTAGGTACAAACCCTGGCGCATATGATTATGCCAGTGCAAGCCAGGGCATCCTTGTTGCCGATCAGAAGGTGTCCAGTGCCCAGCGCAGAGACGGCGTGAACAAGGACTTCTTGAGCGGAGAGCTCGAGTTCTCGGGCGACAAACTCTGGTGGACCCAAGGCGTCTTCGAATTCCGCTACCACCATGATGGCAAATACAATGTCATGGCCATCTCTCTTCCTTTCGAAATCAAGATCAAGCGCTTCGACGAGGACGACATGCAGTATGACCAATCAGGCCGCATCGTTCGCGATGCAGTCGAATCCGCCCTGCTTCCCGTTGTCCAGAATTGCTTCGATCGCGACCCAGACGTTGCACCACGTAGCGTCGATGACGCTTTCGGCTCGACATTGGAGAGGCAAGGCAAGTATGCTAAGCGCGTCGTCTATGCCGTCCAACAGATGTTTGGAATCGAGTTTGCGCCAGAAGTCGTCCAAGCGGACGGAAATGTCAGGAACCTGGCGTGGAGGATATGCAGTGCCAAGAAAGTCCTTGCGCCGTACAGTATGAAGACCGGCACAGTAACGCCGCAATAGAGAGTCACGATATGCTGATTGATTCAGGCTGTCCAACACAGTCATTGATACCCAATCCTGTTGCGTTGTAGATGGGTAGTACCATCGTACCAAAATTGCGCTTTTTGTAGCTTGGGGGGCTTGGGAAGATGCCAGCAGCATTAGAAGCGGGTGAAAATGAGTACGACGATAGCGGTACAAAAAGCATGATGTGTTTTTCTCATGCGCCAGACCGTATGAAAGACATGATGGCATGTGTTATGATGACGGAGTACTCGCATGTACGAGGCCGCCAGCATCGATATACAACAGCAGTCGCGTCTTCGACGCTCGAATTTCATACTCTCTCTTGGCACAGCCCCGACATATATAAATTCAGCTCCCACGCCTCCAAAACCTCGAGTTCTCGACCCAAGCCCTCAAAATGCACCATGGCATCCTTCGCTCCTTTATTCATCGACGGTTTCGCATTCGGTATTCATTCACCGGCGAGAATAAGTTTCGTCACTTTGATCATTATTATGTAAAGCTTCGTTTCTCAATGTGAAGGATTTTCGAAGAAAGTGGTTCCTCTTCGACCTGGATGGATCTGGACGAATGAGGCAATCTTCATCGCGCACTTGACTCACGCTCTTTGCTGAGTTTTGATGCATGATGGAATCGAAGGATGCCTCATGTGAATAATGTGAAACCATCGGCTTGGTAGAGCCAATGATCGGACACGAGGTGTTGAAAATGACTACTATTCGGCTTGAGCTACTCCACTAAATAATATATCTACACCTTCTTCCTCGACTTCGTGACAGTTTTGGTCGATGCTGATCTGCATCTAGCAGTTGGCCTTGTAACCGTTGGGGTTGGCAGTTGGGGCGTAACTCCTGCCAGTGTACTTCTGGAAGACACTGTTGTCGTACTTGCTGAGTGCCGGGCAGCCGAGTTTCGCGGAGAGAGGCGTCAAGTACTTGAGAACCAGAGCAGTGGCAGTGGCAACGTCATTCACGCCGCCCTGTAGTTGAAGCGGGATGGCTTGCTGCTCAGTCTGCAGGAAGAAGCAGCCGAAGTTGTTGCCCTGGAAGAGAGTTTGAGCGTTGTATGCGCCGCCTGTCAAGTTGGCAACGTCGACCCCCGTGTAAGTCTGCATGAAAGTCAGCTTGGTCCAAAAGACTCGGCAGCTTCACAATTCTCGACTTACGTTGACGCCGTTGGTGTTACCTCCAAATCTGAAGGTGGCTGGGTAAGCAGCGAACTCTGGTATCAGGTCTCCGAAAACATCGACGGCGTTGTATTGGACTGCTACCGGGCGCTTGTACCAGTTCTGCAGTAACGTGTAAGCCCATTTTCCAGGCATGAACGGCAGTCATACTTACATCTGGGATGCGCTCCTGTCCCTTGTTCCAGACGAAGTTCGGGTAGTTGCCTGAAACACCGAAGAATGTCTTGAACTAGGGTTGGCATATTAGCAAAAAATTATGCCGCAAGATTGACGGAGACTTTTCTTACCTGGGCGCCGTCGAGATAGCCGGCTGGGGAAGCAGAAGAGTGGTTACTCATGAAGTTGACGACGAAGTTGTAGGCGGCAGGCGCAACCAAGGTCGTAGAGAAGAGAGGAGCGAAGTAGTATGGATTGGTCGAGATGGATCGGATGGTGTTCTTGGCGGCCAGCCTGGACATAGTGTCCAAGGTGTAGCGCATGTTCCTTGGATTACCCGTGGGCGATCCAGTGCCTGAGGCGTAGGCAGTCGCGAACCGGGTGGTACTGAGGGAGTGGGCATCTCCGGCGTTGATGTAAGCGTCGCATCGACCGATGGATGTGTCGCCCTCGTAGTTGTTGTGAGAATAGCTGATGCCTGTTGGCCTGCCAAGCGCGCCGCTGAGCAAGCTTGCCGGGAGTGGACCTCCGATGGACCACTGCTGGGTGATTACATCGCCGTCAAAGGCAATGGCATAGGCCGCGAGGAATCCTGCCAGGTCAACGGACATGCCGTACAGGTTGCCAAGACCGGTGATGGTGTTCGCGATGTCGCTGAGGCCTGAGCGGTGCAGGTAGCCATGATTTGCCGCAGCATTCAGACCTTGTTTGCGTTAGCGTAAACGACCACGCCTTCAGGTATGCAGACGAGCTTCAAAGCACGCTTTTCGTGCATCATACCTGGGCAAGGGCCTCGGATGTCATTCGGGCCGGGCGACTGGTATGCATACTACACTCGGCGTCAGGGTCATTGCGCGTCTCTGTGGCTTGTGAATGCGCGCACCTGTCCCGTGGTCGAGACGCTTTGCGATGCGGCGTCGAAGGTGGTGCACTGAGCCTTGTGGAGGAACCCGCAGTTGTCGCGAGACTTGCTGACGCGGGTAGCAGCGTTGTCCGCGGCTGGGATGCCAGCTTGTGCATCCGATACGGCGATGTATCTGTTGCACAGCGCACTGCTGCTGCAGCCTGCTTGCGCATAGTCGCGCTTCTGAACGTCGGCAGGCAGGTGATCAAGGACGAAAGGGAAGGCGTGAACAGCAGCGGTGAAGAAGGCGCAGGTCAGAAGGGCAATAGGCTTCATGGTAGATAGCAGTTCTATGGCCAGGTATAACAATGTCCATCGTCCGTGTACGGCGGCACCACTTCAGCCTTATATGCGAGCCAGCCAGCCAGCCATTATGTGCTTCGCTCGGCCTTGCTGGAAACGTCGTGAGCCGGGAGTCGCCAAAACAACTCGTCGTGCCGGTTGCCGGCAGCGCCACGGCCAGGCAGATCGTCTGCGAGGAGGCAAATCTGTACTTGCCAGCGAAGGACACGACACACGCCAGCAGTACAAAGCAACAAGCCATCGCCAGTGCCAATCCGTGGCCAATTGGAGCCAGGCCGCGTGTGCTTATGCTTCCGTGGCGGATGAAGCTGCACTTGCCTCCCACAACGTCAGCCCCTATAGACGTGACCGGGAAAGTCCCGTCCTGGTAAAGTGCAGGCAGGCACGATGGCGATGGTCGTATACGGTGCTTGCATTACTACAATCAGCCAAGCTGGCGCCAAGTAAACGCGGGGTGCAGTTGGGCTAGTCACTTTAGGCCATGGCAGGCTGCTGGAGTAACATTGTTGTTGTGCCATCGAGATCCATTCCAGATCGGCATGCACCCCGTTGCGCTCGGCTATCGTCCAGAAGCCATGTATGTTTCGTCCGTCACTCTGAAAGCAATGACTGTCGCAACCTTCGCAAGTGTTAAAGCTTTCGCCATTTCCTGCACACCACCCTCTCCTTGGTCGCTTTGGATTCATGTCGCGAAGCCTTATGTCTGGAATGGATAGCCATGATACATCCTCTACAGTGGCATGAATAGCCACAATAGATCCTCCACAGTGGACTGCCCAACGCCACCTCTAAGACCGACTGTGCAGCATATGCATATACCGCTCCTCGCGGTCACCGGTCGAATTTGGTGCCTTTGACGCCGATACTCTGTCACTCGATTCTCCAAGTCCAGGTATGACATTGACGAAGAGCCTCTTGCGCCGAACCACGAGGAAGATTACGATGAGCAGGAAACATGCGCTGACCACGCCCAAAGCGATGCCGATATGTTTGCCAGTGGGTGAGGCTTCAGCTGCCCTTGTGAGGCCACACGACCAAGATAGCATGATTGCCAGAGTCCTCCAGAACATGATGATGGTCGTTGTGGCCACTGCGAGCGGCGATGATACGTCGGCCGCGCGTGCAGGAACGCCTCGTGGCCGTGTAGTCGAGAGCGAGGAGAAGATGGTGAAGCTGGACATGTTTGAGGCAGCTGATGAGCGTGGCTTATGTGTACCTTATGCAAGGATGAGCGCACTTCATCATTCATGTTGTGTCACGTCGTATTCGCAACTAGTTTTCAAGCTGATTCGGCACGTCGCCGATTTTGAGGGCTCAGCTGCAGCTGCCCAATCCTTCCAGACCGGCATATTCGTTGCTGAGGATCAGTCGATACGATTGCACATATCGCCCCTTTCAGAAGCAGATATGAATCGCTCGGGTTTTTGCGACTCGCGCCTGGTAGGCTTCAGCGTTAGGTACATGAAGTTCCGCGCACGCCCCCAGGGTTGCTGACGGGCGCCACACGTTGCACCAGCCGGCCCAAACAATATTGACACGATCGAAATTGAACTCATGCCATTCCAACTCGGATACTGCCTCGCAGTTGCGAGGGTGGACTCGAGAGGATGTCCGGCGCCACGAATGCAGAAGACTTATATCACTCTCGTATATGATCTTGTGCAGTATCTCTCGCCAGATTCGGCTGCCGCCGAGTACTTGCGATAGCTTCCTGTTGTTGCTCGGTTTGTACTTCTGCCTGTACTTTTCATTCCGCTCCTCATCGTTGTACCCCACGCTTGGCTCTGCTGGCGCTTCTACCAGAACCTCCTTTGCCTTGTTTGCCATGCCAGGCGTCTTTGGTGGGTAAGCAGCGTTTCGCGACGGTAACTCCCATGGCGCGAATTCGTATTCGTGGTTAGACTGCCACGACAATGCGCGCTCACAAATATCGTGAAGCTGATGAAACGATGTACTGGTCGGTACGCGAAGCGTTCGAAAGGTAGCGGGCAGTTCACCCTCGTCGTTGGCCTCGGTAAAAGGTCAGATTTCCTCAATTTTCGGGCCATGCGCGATAGAGTCGCTAACTCCAGCTTGGAGTAATCGTGCCATCTTCGCTCGACTCTCTGAACGTGCCGAACAAATTGGTTTCAGAAATGAAGCCAAGCCGTGAACGGTGTACGAAATGGCGGATGTGCTGGTCATCGGGAGTCCTGGGAATGCTCTACGGAAGGCGTCACTGGTGCGCGGGCACAAAATTCAAGGCCAAATCTTTAGCACGCAGAGTGCCATCTCTGGTGTTGGATAGGTATTGACCACGGCATTCCGAGAGAGAGGGAGACACACACACACACACACACACACACGGCAGACTGACTCAGCTCTCTTTGCCAGATCGGAGCTATTCCAGGCAAACAGGTGACAAGGAAAGCGGGATCGTGCCAAGCGACTCGTCGACGCTTGAACTGCGGTATGGAAATGTACGTTCTCGCAATGGGCTCTTTGACAGCTGATTTGTCTATGAGATTGTTGCTCTCAAATACAACCAAGCAGATCTACACTTGGTGCTTCGTTCACGCCGATTTCGCCTCTTCTCCATCTCGATGCAGAACATTCTGCCGCCATGTCAGGCTACTCGCCATAAATCACGGCAGGATGTCTATGGCTTGAATGTCTTGGTCGCTCGGCGTTGGTCTAGCATCTAACGGCGTCACTCTGCGGAAGTACGAGCCTCGTTGTACGCTCATATACAGAGCTACTTATTCAGAGACACAGTACGCCTCATAACTAAGTGAGCAGTAGCAGCATCGTCTTACAAAGCAGGGTCCATTATTGCCATGATTTATGGCGAGCAACCTTCATGCTCGCATCATTGGTTTCCAGCGATCCGTCATTCATCACACCTGCCGCAGCAGGTTTTCCAGGATTGAGCGATAATTTCAGTAGTACTGGGCTCTTCAGCTCCAGAGGAGTGGACCCCGAACTGTTCGAGTCATAAGCCTGAGGGCATGCTGTGGCAGCAGACTCGCCGCCAAATCCAATACCCAAAGCCTGTGGCGTTCCGTGCTCGCCCTCACTCGTATGATCTGGTTTCGTAATCCAGTGAAGGACACTGCAGCCGATGAGGGCATCGATTTTGCACGTCAGGCAACACAACCATGCCGGTTCTCCATCGAACAATGTCAGCGAGACCTTCACTGTCAGCACTGAGAGCATGGCTATAGCGGTGCCAATGCATGTCCGGACGACAAGTCTCCTCAGAGGCAGAAGCAATCCCTGGCCCCCGAAGTGTACCATCAACAGTGGTGCGAGAAAACGCAAAGATAGATATAGCTGCGTTCGGGTCAGTAACGCTGCGAGATTGATGACCGTAGGGGACTTACATATGCCAAGACTTCGACCAATGTTAAGGCCAAAAGTGCGAACATTTTCAGTCCAATGATGCAGACTTGGCCCTCTGTTCTGTAGGCCACGCGGCTGTCCACGCGATTAGCAATGGATGCGGCGGTCATTGTTGCACTGAACTGCTTACTTCATCATGGCAACTCCTGCCACAACGGCATAGGGCACGACAATGCAAGTTGAGCTCAAGATGTATTCTGGTGTTTTGTACCGAGGACTGGTCGGCCAAGAAATAATGTATGCTCGCTCGATCAGGAACATGAAGCCTGCTGACTTGCACAGGACATATAATGTCAGACCTGGTGCGTTGTCAGGAGGGCTGGCGGTCATGTATTGTACCAGAGTCTGATACTCACAAGTGATGATGGTTGCATCGCAGAGCCCAAGACTGTGGTCTGCTCGAATATGTATGATGACAGTCAAGATGAATATGAACATGAACGAAGTGAGATAAGTCTATCCTGCCATCAGTACGAGCTCCTTATATGGTTGATCCAGTATCGTTCACTCACGAGAAGCAGAGTCACTGAGGCGATCGTGGCCCCTCGTTGTCTTGCACTTCGCAATCTGTCGATGAAGAAGACCGCTATGATCGGCAATGAAAGCAGTGCCATCACCAGCGAGCTTATCTCGCCTGGGAGCTGAAACTTCTGCTTGACAGCATTGCTATTGCTCACGACGGCTCTTGTAAGGACGACCATCATATCATTTGGGTGGGTTATTGGTGAGCGGGTAACGTGGTGGCGTTGTTCTACTCATTGACGGAGAGAGTTTCGATAGAAATTAGCTACATCTCTTCCTTACAGCCATAAAGTGTATACTGCTAGCTCACGAGTTGCGGTAGGTTCAAGGTCGGATAGTATTCACGCATTTGGATTTAATCACATTTCTGCCGGCGTCTGACCGTGCGAAGCTATGCAGCGGGGTGACAGACCCGGTACAGTATCCGTGCTTCGATGGTACGGGGATCAATTTGTGGCGATCCTGGTCGACGTGAGGTACAAATGAAAGATGCCTACCTTGTCAGCTTCGGTGGGCACGAGCATTCATGGCCCGAACCTAGCCAAAGCGAATGGAGCGGACTCCTGTCCGCCTATTTGTAGTGCTCATCTTGATCGACAAATATTGGTGCTCAGCAAGAAAAAACGGACCAGAAGTACGGTCCTCAACAGTCCGATCGAGGATATTAATGTTGTCTGGTCCCTTGTCGTGAGATGTCCAGATTGTGTGTAGGTCTGACGAACATAGCCTGATGCGGATTGGACGATGCTAGGGAATCGCGTAAGGTCCACTCCCCTAAATCCCCTTGCTTGTTCTCCATTCGGTATACCGGCCAGCGAGGACCGACATATCACACATGCAACACTACCGGAGGACCGGCTCTGATGCGATCATATACGTACTCATAGGAACTATTTATGCCGGAATAGTATTTGGCGAGTACACAGTCAATTCCAATCCATCCTCGAAAGGCAACGTCATGGTGGAGTATGGACTGCCGTCAGCGTTGATGTATGAAAGAAACTCGGCATAACCCTCAGCTGCTGAAAGTGAGCTAGCCGCTACATGTGGAACTGAGTGAATGAACCACTTCGACGTCTCCGCCTACACCAGCCTGATGACGGCTTGGCAGTGCGAGAAGAGATTTCGTGTCCGCGGCGCCCGCGGTTGCCTCGCCGATGGACACGCAATCGAAATAGTTCGTTGGAGAGCGGATTGAGCTCCGTACCAGTCACACGCCTCGATTTTTGCACAATCAGCAATCAGCTGCCTCGGCACCGCCGGGTCTCAGCCTAAGCCGGACGTCTCACATCGCAATTCAGGTTTGCCCGTACGCGAAGCAGCCATGTTTGTTTTTGGTCAAGGTTCAAAAGCAAAGCATTCGTGCTGAAGACACAGGTCTGGTACGCGCAACGAGCCCGCTCCAGTCGAGCTTCTCAAAGCATGGAGGCATCATCAGAGCACCTTGTCGCAGCCAAGAAGCTCTGGGACCAGTCCACGGCCGACCATACCAAACAGGGCTACTGGGGAGCTCCCACTTCGCATGTCAACTTTTGTGAGCAGGTACAAGAGCTAAAGTCATTATTTCTGGGAGAGATGTGGCGCTGATGTTTGTGAAGGACTATCAGATTACCTACTACATTGCAGAGTTCATCAACACGACTACGAGTCTTGCGTACGGTGAGTTTGGACCTACCGGGGCGCGCCAAAAGCTACAATTACTGACCTTGCGATTCCAGTTGCGTATGGGATTCACGGGCTTCGAAGACAGAAGTGTCGAGATGTCAGTCTTTTCTCAACCACAAACCTAGCATACTGGGCCCTCATCGGCGTCGGCATCTTTTCCAGCCTCTACCACACGACGCTCAAATATCAGACACAAATGTCTGATGAAATGTCCATGTATGGCGCTATGGGGAGCTGTCTACTACAAGTCTTTACATTCAAGGAACCTCCATCCGTACAGAGACGGAACGTGGCCATCATATTAGGCGTCATCATTCCATTCATCATCTACCATTGCCTTACGGACGAGTTCATACTCCACGTCATTCTATTCTTCACGCTATCGATCACAGTATCGAGAAGAACACGACACATTATTAAGTCAGAGATCAAAGATGAGGAGCAAAAGAGGAAGCTGAGATTTTTGATCAAGATCGCTTCTTCCTTCGGCTTTGGCTCTTTCGGGATCTGGATAGTCGACAATCTATGCTGTCCATTACTGACGAGCGGGAAGAAGGCGGTTGGATATCCCTGGAGTGTCCTGCTGGAGTTTCACGGCTGGTGGCACATCGGGACGGCGATATCATCATATTCTTTCATGGCATTGATCGAGTTTCTTACCAATCCTGAAGAGGGAAAGACTCAAGCGCTTGGCTTCGCATGGCCTGCAAAAGTGGTTTTACAAGACTTGCTGTCATCAGGCGCAGCAAAGCCGAACGGCCATGTAGATCCAAGCATGAACGGCAAAAGCGGCCGAAGATTGAACTGACTTCGCTGACCACACGGATCAATATCGAATGTTGGATAGAGCAGAGCATTTGGCAAATTATAGAACACGGGCTAGTTGCCCAACCATCCACCATCTACCACGATCGAGCTTCCCGTCACATAGTCGCTGGCTGAGCTTGCCAGATAGATCACCGCACCAGCCAAGTCTACCGGATTTCCCCAACGCTTCATTGGAGTTCGCATTATTACCTGCATTATCAATCAGCCTCAAGCCCCTTCAAGATGACCACGCTACTGTCGACTCACATAGTCGTTGAAATCCTTGTACTTCGGATCGGTCTGATATTGCTCGGTCAACGGCGTGGTGAAGTAACCCGGATGAATGGAATTGACATTGACGCCTTTGGAGGCCCACTCATTGCTAAACGCTTTGCTCAACTGCATCACACCACCTTTGCTCGCGGCATACGGGGTGATATTCTTTCCGCCGATGAAGCTAATGATCGATGCAATATTGATGATCTTACCACTCCTGCTCTCGTCTTTGAGTATGGGCTTCGCAAACTCCTGGGAAGAAATTCAATCAGCTTCACGGTAGGGCATTCAGAAAATCGACAAAGTTACTTGACAAGCAATCAGCGTCGCCTTCAAATTAATATCCAAAACTGCCTCGATATCCTCATCAGTAAAGTCCTCGGCCTCAGCACGCCTTTGGATTCCAGCACAATTCAGCAAAATATCTCCTTGGATCCCATCGCTCCCGATCTGCGCAAAGATCGCTCGTAAGTCTTGTGGATGTCGGACGTCACAATGATACTGCTTGATCTGTCGTCCGGTCCTGGCCACAGCCTCATGTAGGTTCTGGCTGCCGGGATCGTCTTTCAATTCGATTGACACAATGTCAGCACCGCCGCTGGCCAGAGCCATTGTCATTGCTGTTCCGAGTCCACCAGTGCCGCCTGTGACGATCGCTGTCTTTCCGGCCAGGGAGAAGAGCTTGGCTGGATCAATTATGGGAGCTTGATTGGGCGCCATTGCTGATCATTAGTGGAAGAGCAACAGGTGCTATGCGAACGTTTTCTGCGCAGTTCTTTGTCAAATAACACTCTCTGGTTCACAGCATGGCACAGTTCCACGCATGGCATGAAGTCGATGAGGTCGCACATCATACGCCTTACACGCGCAGCTGCGGGGTTGTTCCATTGAGGAGCTGACTTTCGGGTACTCGGACGAGGGCATTTCACGTATGGACAGAGCTAGAACGATGAGAGCCCTTCCGGATGCGTATTGGTTGAGCTTCGACGAATGCGCTATGCGGTGTACGTGTCGCCGTCTTGCCGTCGCGAGCGGTATCAAACAACTTGATCAATGGAATCTCATCCAGTGTCATGTTGTCAAATAGCACCTGGGTAGGAAGATGGGAGCACGTTATGCATTGCTCTGTAGGTGTTCACTGTGTGATGTTCGCCAACCTTCTAGACACGTGTCCTGAGAAGTCCCTGAACATGGTTGTAATCAACCCGATTGACGCTAAAGGATATTGTCTTGTGACGCCATCATCGGCCTCCCATTGCCTAGGTATGCTTGGCTAGGTATGTGCCAGCACGGGATAAGTTGGTATGGCCAGTCGATCATGCCAATGAATCGATGCTTCCACCTCTATGCTCGCATCTGCCAGACTCCGCAGCTCTTGTTTGCTTCATGGGGCGAGGAAAAATATTTTGGTGATATATGTCTGTCTTATCACCGATGACCCTAAGATAGCCGCCGGACCCCGGAAGGAGCAAATTTGAGCCATTCAAGAGCTTTGCTCAGTACCCCGTGTCCACATGCACATGCACATGCACATGCACATGCTGCCGCTTCCATCGCCAGGACCGCGACGGCGAGGTTTTGCATGTCGTGACCAACACTGCCGACGGACACTTACTGCTCTGCGCAGACGATGGACGGTGCAACGGCGGGCAAGCAGTGATGCGGTCGCTGACGTCTATTGTTGCCGCCGACAGCACCCCAACAAAGACGCTGCGTAGCCAGAGCCATACCATTCGAAGCCGGTGCACCATCTTCCTGCACGCGACCGCTTGTGCTTGGGCTTGATCGCTGCTCAACACCTCCTCACTCTCCTTGCCCGCACGGCGCCCACTGCGCAGAGGCTCTGCAACGACAGTATAGACCCCGAGACTCGACCTCGCGCTTCGGCCGTCGCGAGGCCAAGGACAGTGCGACCATGAAGTTCGGGCAGAATCTCCCGCGCAACCAGGTGCCCGAGTGGGCTTCATCGTACATCGACTACAAGGCATTGAAGAAGTTGATCAAAGCCGCCACCAAGAACGCTGACGAGCATGGCGGAGAAGAGCCAGACCTGGCTGGTACTGTAAGCGAGTCCATGGGCACGTTAGATAACCTAACCGTCCTGCAGAGTTCTTTTACACTCTTGACCGCCAGCTAGAGGATGTCGACACCTTCTATAACCGCAAGTATGCCGAGTTCTCCCGCCGACTTCGACTTCTGTACGACCGCTATGGCATGGCATCCAAGCTCAAGGATGGCATGGAGAAGGAGGACATGGAAGACTTGATGGGCACCCTGCTTGAGCTTCGCGGACAGTATCGCAAGCTGCAGTGGTATGGCGAGGTCAATCGCCGTGGCTTCGTGAAGATTACCAAAAAGCTGGACAAGAAGATAGAATCTTCCTCGACCCAGAGCCGGTATCTGGCCACAAAAGTCGACCCAAAGCCCTTCGCCACTAACAACAAGCTGACGCTTGATATGCGTGGCATCAACGAATGGCTCTCCAGCTTGGGCGAGATCAAGGTCCTGGATGATTCCAGTTCTGTACACTCAGGCAGCTCAGGCTCCATCCACCGCATGGGCTCTAGGGCAGCCCTGCGGATTCCATCCTCGGCGCTGGAAGCGATGGAGAATGCTGTCCGCGAGGACGACACCGCTAAGTTGTTCGAACTCGTGTCCACTCACCTCCCGAATGCCAACAATGGCATGCAGAAAGGCCTCCTTCTTGACCTACTGCAACGAGCGATCAGCTTTCAGAAACTTGATTGTATAGCAGCCATCATCGACAAGGTGCCGTCGATCGATCCAGACGATGACATGAACAAGCGCAACTGCTTGCACCGACTCATCATCGCAACTGGACGAGCAAGAGCATCGCATGTTTCTGGCGGATACCAAGAGATATCAAAGACCACGGGCTACATCAATGCCGCAGAGCCACCGGTGCGAGCTCCGGGCGCCTTCAAGGTCGAAGAACGTGATCCAAATCAGGACCCGTTCAAAGACGACCATATAGAGAAGCTGCTTGCCTTCATTCTGGAACATCTGCGCAAGGAACTGCAGCCAGCAGTGCTCACCAAAGACGTTTATGGCAGGATGCCACTGCACTATGCAGCTCAGTATGGCCTTGTATTCGCCACCGACATGCTGATGAAACACATGCAGCAGTGGAATTTGTTCGATGTATCCGGCGGCATTGACGCAACAGAATGGCAGGACGACGAAGGCTACGCGCCTCTTCACCTTGCTGTCATTGGTGGCCACTACCGCACGTCCAAAGCGCTGTTGCTCGTCGACGACTGGCACAACTTCAAAGATGCTCGTTTGACCAACAAGCACGCTGAGAAGAGTGGCTTGTCTCTGGAGTTGGCTACGAAGTCCAATTACCACAAGATTGTGAAGCTCCTGGTCGACGTCGGTGTTGATGTCAACTTTCGTGACGAGAATGGAGAGACTGCACTCCACATTGCCGCTAGATTCGGTTATGAGGATTGTGCGCGTGCTCTTCTCGATGCAAAGGAGGGCGAGCAGCGCATCAACGTCGGGATCGGCGAGAAAGCGTACAACTGGACGCCATTGTTCATCGCCTGTGTCAATGGGCACATGAATATCGTGAAGCTTCTGATTGCTGCCGGAGCGCAAATCAACAGGTTGGATTCTTCGCTCTGGACGCCTCAGGAACATGCTGCTCTGCGCGGCCATATGGACATCGCCAAGTACCTCGCACAGTTCACGCCTCCTCCAAGCATACATCCGAGCCCGGAGTTGCAAGCTCAGCTGTCTGGGTCGCCTCCGAAATCATCTTCTCTAGAAGACAGGCGCTCGAATGGCGTGCAGCGGGAAGAGGTTCAGAGGATGAGGATCCCAGAACCGGTCAAGTCTTTCGGTCATCGTTACTTGTCGGATGAATCCATGGTATTGGTGTCGCTCGGCACTTTGGACGAAAACAAAGACCTGAAGCCGATCAGCTTGGAGGACATTGCCATCACCGACGCTCACGCCACGCAGCTTGACACAGCTCTGTCGCTTGTTGTGACGGCGCAAGGTGCCACGGGCGAGCCGAATGTGATTGACCTGCCCATCCAGGAGGAAATCAGCACGACCCCAATCACCTTCATGTGCAAAGACCCTTCAAAGGTGAAGCTCTTGTTCGACCTCGTGCCGACCTACTCGGGGTCCACGGACAAGAGGATTGCGCGAGCTGTCGCACTGCTATCCAGCATCAAGACTGGTGTTGGCAATAAGCGCACCACCTTGCAGACTGACCTTAGCGTCCCCCTTCTTGCTGGACCCAACTTCGATGTGATCGGTACGATCAACTTCAACTTCCTGATCATCACGCCATTCAAGCATCCGAATCTCAGCATCTCTGAAGAAAAGACGTATTGGACAAAGTCGTCCACCCGGGTCATTGGCCACCGCGGCCTCGGAAAGAACATGTCCACAAAGACGTCCTTACAGCTTGGAGAGAACACCATTCAGTCCTTCATCACTGCAGCCAACCTAGGCGCTTCATACGTCGAATTCGATGTACAGATGACTAAAGACCATGTCCCGGTCATTTATCATGACTTCACTGTCAGCGAGACGGGTGCAGACGTGCCCGTGCACACACTCACTCTCGAGCAATTCTTGGCTTTGAGCGACACCCCTAAGCCATCACGGCCAAATTCGCCGCCCACAACCAATGGACGCAGCGAGCGAGCCATCCACGACCGGCGTGTGCAGCGCTCATACTCAGTCGGTGCACCATTCGAAGACACCAAGAGAGATCGCCTCAAGCACACACGAGATTTCAAGATCAAGGGCTTCAAGGGCAACACACGTGGCGATGTGATCCAATCGCAATTCACGACGCTTGAGCAGATGTTCGACTCGCTCCCGGAAGACGTCGGCTTCAATATTGAGATGAAGTATCCCATGCTGTTCGAGCTCGTAGAAGAAGAGATGGACACCTACGCCATCGAGCTCAACCTGTTCGTCGACACAGTTCTCAAGATGGTGTACGACCGACGGAAGAAGAGGAATATCGTCTTCTCTTCTTTCCATCCCGATATTTGCTTGATGCTCACCTTCAAGCAGCCATCGATTCCGGTTCTATTCTTAACCGATGCTGGAGTTTCGCCTGTTGGAGATATTCGAGCCTCGTCGCTTCAAGAGGCGGTCCGCTTTGCGTCGCGCTGGAACCTTCTCGGCATCGTCAGCGCCGCCGAGCCCTTCGTGCTCTGTCCGCGACTCATCAATGTCGTCCAGTCATCCGAGCTTATTTGTGTCTCCTATGGAACTCTGAACAACGACCCGCACAACAGTAATCTGCAAGCGCAAGCCGGCATAGACGCTGTCATTGTCGACAGCGTAGCACGAATCCGGAAGGGCTTGACGGAAGCAGAGGCTCCCAAGAGCATCACAAATGGGGAACAAGAGGAAACCGAAAATGAGGCGGAGGTCAAGCGCACCCACCACACCACCGAGGGTGTCTCGATGTTGACGCAAGAATTGAAGGATGGCTTGCAGCTTGCCGCACGGGTGCAAAACATACAGCACTCTCAAGACTCACAATGACATGGCTTCAATTCCATAAAAGTCTACAGGCATACCAAGGCGTCAAAAGGATACACGATCAGAGGGATACACGAATGGTGCACACATTCAACATGCGCCAGTCATGTGTGAGTGATGGTGTATATATATTTGGACGGGATACTGTTTCTCCACGTTTGCTTTTCTTGGCCTCAAACGTCCAAGGGTTGGTGCTTGCATTCTATGGCGTTTCTGTGTTTCGTTTCTACTGGAGCTGGAGGTGCTCGCGTCTCAATCGGATGCTTGAGCTTGACGAGACGTGCGTGCGGCGACGAGAAGAAGAAGAAGAGATAGAAGGCAGAAGTAGAGTCGCGGAGGTGCTCACTCTGATAGCAGGCAATCCTGAGGTCCACTCCATGCCATAGCTTGTAGAGAGTTGTGATATACTACAGCAAAAAAGCGATTGGTTGACTTCTCGTTATGCAGACCACTCTAACCGCATTACGAACGCTTCCAATATCTTCAAATGATTGACATTGGAATGACCTCGACACCAGCACTGCTTTGTTGGTCGCAATCCAACAGCATTGCATCGCATGAGCTTGCGAGATTAGAAAGAAATCACAACGCCATTCTCATTCGAACCACAAAGCGAACAGGAACTCTATTTCCCCAAAGACAATTTTGACGATTGGAAAGTCCTAGTCTACTGGATCACGACCGAGAATATGCCTGACTCCGATCCTGCAGACAACGATGGCGGGCCCGAACATACCAAGATTTTTTCGGTACATGTCACGAACCTTTTACAAGGGGATTGACAAGCTGTTGCGAAAGCCTTCTTATTACTAGGTAAACGCCTCCGACACGGTTTCCGACGACGCCGACGACGTGGCTGGTACAGATGCACTCTCTCCGGCATCTTTTCTTTCTTATGCGACCGAAGAAGAAACACCCGAGCAAAAGGCCAGAAAGTCAGCCACCTCTTCTACTACCAAGCCTTCCAAAGCCACCGAACAAGGCGATAACACCCCCCGAACATTGGTCGTCGACCGCCTTGTAAGGTATATGCAGGAGGGTTGCGGCTATCTCTACCGCAATCTTATTACATGGGAAGCATGTTCCAGATGTTTGTAAGGGTCCAGCCTACACTCTCGATATTGTCGAGGCCATGGCTGCGGAAAAATGCTGGACCAGAAAACAGATTTCCCGTTGCACCACCCATGGAAGGCGAAGAACAAATATTGTGTTCGTACATGATTGGGACTGCGATTGCGGTGAGTGCAAACGAGATGGAGCGCATTGGAATCTCCCACACTAGACTTGCGTTGAGTCGAATCGTGATCGCTGCTCTTCCTTGCGCTCCTCTAGCTGGTCTAGATGGCATGGCATGGTGGCATCGTGCTCCTTTCCTCGAGTCTTGCCGTAATAAAAATCAATCTATCATCAATTCGACGCATCAGTGTGCAAATCTAAAGTCCAGTCTCTTATTCCCTTCATCCTTTGTCGTCTCCAGATACTCCAGCTGCTCGTGCTTTGTCATGGCGTTCCAGCGTCTATCACGTTTGTTGTTGCGATGTACGTAGTAGAGCTTCGTGCCAGAATATATTCCAAGATTGATCACGGCTAGGAGAAGGAGGGTCTTGTTGCCGCGAGTGAAGTTTGGTGCATCGTCTGTGAAGAAGTCTATCAGCATGAGCCTCGACAAGGTCCGTGCAAGGTTGAATTTACCTTTCCGATACATATTCGAAGAAATGATCCCGCCACCTTGAACGAACATATTATAACACGCCGCCGAGACGGTTCGTGATCGCGTGGTATTTGAGTTGCGGGAATTCCAGCCTACTTGGATCGGATGTGGATTCGGCCAGGATAGGAGGAGAGTCACCATGATCCATATCAGCCATGGTTGTGTGTGCTCAACATCGGTGAAAATCAGGAAGATGAGGAATGGGATTGCCCAGATTTGTCCGATCGCCGCATGCAGAGATAAGTTACCAAAGACTTCGGAAGAGTAGGATAGAGCTAGCATGCCGATGATGGAGAAAGCTGTCCACGGAATAGCGAGTAGATTGCTGGAGAATGTGTCATATCCTAGACCTCGCAGAGTGAGAGTGAGATACTGGCTAGATGGTGTCATTGGTACTTCGAACAGCAGTCCAATGAGGTACAGTGGCCTGGATCATTGGGTCAGCATCGACACCGAGGTTGACCAGATTCAACCTACCAGAGATCAAAATCCTTCAGGCTCTTCCACAGTAGCCTTGGTGTGACTGCTTCTCGATTGTGCATGTCACCTTTGCTTGGGTCTTCTCGAATCACACGATTGACCATGATCTCCTCCTCTCGTGGCGTGAACCAGCCCTTCTCACCTCTGATCCAATTCGCAGTTTGACATGGTCCCGGTGGCATAAGTGCTGTCGCTGCCATGCCCATGAGTAGAGTGAAGAGACCTTCGATCAAAAATAGCCTAGACCACATCAGTAGGTTGTCTTCTCGTATCCATCAGATGTCTCACCATCTCCACCCGGCATGACCTGCAAAGCCCCTCATATGAAGCAAAGCATACGCAGAAAATCCAGCCAGGATATCCGCAAAGCTCTTGGCAGTCCAGAAGAAGCTCAGTCGTAGAGACAATTCGTGATGTTTGTAGAAATAGGAGAGATAGAGCACGATCTGCGAATATTAGTACTCGCAGCATGTACGCAAATCGACCTCCTCACATCTGGTATGAAACCCCCCTGCAGCACTCCCAGCAAAGCACGGCATGCAAGAAAGCTGGTCTTGCCACTGAGCCAGAATTGAGAACTAGCGACTAGTGACCACAAGATCATTTGCATTGGAATCCATCTATCGGGTCCCATCCACTTGCTAACAAGCTGAGATGGTAGCTCTGCGCAGAGAAAGCTGAGCTTGAATATTGTGTTTCCGAGATTGTAGTCGTCCGTGGTCAGATTCAGATCGTCGAGAAAGTTGTCAGTGTTAGCCTGAGTGATGTTGGCTCGATCCAGCTCCAGTGCCATGAACATCTACAGGTACAGGGTAGAAGCATTAGCAGATATCCTAAGCGAGGCAAAAAGCCGCTTGCAACCAATGAGTTGATTGGCCTTTGAAAGTGATACGAGAGGGCTATGAGGGACGGGTGTGCAGGGCGAGGGCTTTTGCCCTTGGGGTTCACTCACGAAGCATGCAAAGACCATAATTTTGCAATCGATCTTGCGTATGAGAGCGTATTCTTCTCGCCATGTCCATCGAGCCAGTGGATCGAATCGATGGATATTCTCCCAGCCTGGTCGTGGCAGATAGTCCTTGGCTATGGCTGGATCATCATACACACTTGGCTGTGTTGCAATGGCATCTTGATCGAATGCCGATGACCTCTGAAACCAAAATCTCTTCTCCTGATGCGGTCCACCCAACGGCGGTATCTCCTCGGGGAAGTCATGTCCATCGAAGGTCTTGTAGTCTTCAAGTGCAGTGTCGACTGTGCGTTCATTCGTTAGGAGATGAGTTGTTGCATGAGGTGAAGCTTTTGACGAAGGAGAACTGACGAGAATGGTAGGCATGGCTGAAGGACCGCCACCAAATGGACAGCTTGGAGAGGTATTCGGACATTCTGTGGGTCGGTGGTATACTTCTCACCACACCCTGTCAGGTGTTAGTAGCGATCCCACGCGCCTAAAGCACGCAATGTGTCGCAATGTGGGGCAGGCATGGCTGCATATAACGACCACTGGTGATGGCAGCCGCCGATGCTGCTATTCCTCGCATCTTTGCTGGTCTGCTGGCGGCTCCTTGCTGCCACGTCGACATGGAGCGCAGGCAGGCAGGCAGGCAGGCAGGCAGGCTGCGAAAGTGCTGGATGGGGGCTACTGACCGGAAGGCTGTGCGTTCAGGATTCTTTCGCAGGGAGCGAGCGTATGTATGGCCACGACGGGGAAGAAAATGGCGCGATATGTCTCGTCCGCTAGTCATCGCATGTGCTGCAATGAGTACCGAGCAGACCGAGGGACATGGGACATGGCGGTGGATGCTGAAGTCATTAACTATTGCACTCTCCCTAGAACTGCGTGCAGCCTGACCGAGTGCCAGCAGGGCAAGCTTGTGTGCTTTGCTTGGCCAGGCTTTCGTGGCCAAAGGAAGGCGAGTTTCGCGTCAAAAGATCAAGCGCCCATCATCATACATGGGCTGTGCACCACCAGGCGTAGAGTGCACACTACTGCACAGAACGAGACGGGTGTTGGAAATGCGACAACCTTGCGCTCGAGCCTGGTCGCGCCCGAAGCGGAATGGCGCCGTCTTCCTTTGCCGTAACGCTCAAGCCCTCCCTTTCTCCCCTGAACACCTGCAATCTGTGACAATCTCTGTCGCCTCAAGAATGTATGTGAAAGCAGCTAAAGTCACAAGCTATAAACAGTGCTTGGTCTAACAATGCAGGAGGGGGTATATCTTCGAGCAAGCCATCTTTAAAGCCCGTCTCCCGACGTCGCTAGCCACAATACATGTACAAGTAAAATGCTGACATCGTAATCGTCCGTAGCGGTCGCGCATCACTCATCGAGCTTAGCTGCCGCCATTCTCTCAAGCTCAGCGACACTAATCACTTTCGTGACACGTTCGACTTCTTTGCGCTGCTGCGGCCGGACGACCTTCAGGAGCGGCGGGATGCGACTCTTCTTGTTCAATCCGACGCGATGATTCAGAATCTTGCTCGTCTTCTTGATCGGCGAATGTATCATCGAGCCTGATTTACTGGCGGATTGTGGCTGATGAGGCGCGGTTTCCTTCGATGTTCCACTGCCTGGTACTGGGGTGACCTCCTTGGCGATTAGCAGTGTGTTGGTGGCTTTGGCTTTGAGTACATTGGATTCCCCATCTGGGTCTCTAGAAGCTGCACATGCGACGGCTTTGCTGGTGTTGTCTCCGTCAGGCTCGGGACCCGGCGTGGGCGCGGCATCGACCTTGCTTTTGGCTGTACGACCACGCTTCTTTTTCGATTGCCTCAGCTCGTCCTCCGCTGCAGGCTCAACGACATCTTCTGCCGCAGAGTCATCTTGGACCATTTCAGCTGACACAGACTCCCGACCTTTCTTGACAGACTCTGTAGCGACAACCCCGTCTCGAGCGTCACAGCCCTCGAGTACTTTTTGAGTCGACTTCGCTTTTCGCCCCCGTTTTCGCAGCGCCTCGTCATCTTCTCCCTCATCACTAAGGTCTTGAATCGACCCGCGATCGGCGGCAATGGCATTCTGTGAGTCTAATTTGGCGGGCCTGCCACGCTTTCTAGGTGCCAGGGCCTCCTGTTCGACCTCCTTGCTAAGCTCATCCTCGTCATCCTCATCATCCTGCACGATTCTGCGTCTCGGCTTATTTACGGCGGCCTTTCTCCTCCCTGGGCCCTGCAAAGCTGACCGGCGGTCTGCTTGTTGTTGGCGCAAGCTGGGTGACTTCTGTGAACTTTGGGAGCAGTCTTCAAATATGGTTGTATGACTGCGCGGTACTTTCTTCTTCATGGAAGACGCCGGCAGCGATGGCGGACCCATCTCTGATGGCGACGGAGATGGCTTAGCACGTGGTGCAGCAACCTTGATGGGAGACTGCTTCGCCTTTTCCGTCTCTGGTGAGGTCAAAGGAGATGCCACTGGTCTTGGGGGGCTTCTCGCATTTGGTGCAGCGGGCTTCTCTGGCGTGCCTGGTGTCGACTTGTTCGGTATTGTCGATGAGACTGCCTGATCTCTCTTGGACATTTTTGAAGTCGACTGCTTCTCTGACGTCTTCGCGGGCCGCGCGATTGGCTCGTCGACGTGCTCAGGATTCGTACTGGCATCGTTCAGGGTCTTGCGTCGCTTCTTTGCAGCCCTCTCGGGCACAACGGAGTAGTCGATGGGCTGTTCAGCCAACCCGGTCATCCTACGCCGGCTCGGCTTTGGTTGATACAGCTCTTTCGGCAGGCCGACAAGTAGATCTTCGGAATTCAATGGCTCGGATGATGCTTCTTGGATTGAAGTGCTCGGCTTGCGCTTTCGTCCTCGAGCTGATTTGTGGGTAGTGTTATCCGAAGGCGTCTCTTCAGGCGTGCCATTAGTATGCACGATGACTTGCGGGCTTGGCGTGGGTAAAGCAGAGACTTGAGGCTGACTTTGTTCGGCTATCTTTAGGTCATCGGGAATTCGAGTCTCATTCTCGACAAGACCCTCCACAGGCTCGTTTGTCGCCGCAACCAGGTCCTGCTGTGGGCGATGGACTGGTTCTGCGACTTTACCTGCTTGCTCTGTTTCGTCCTGGTTGGAGTCTGCATCGCGCCGAACAGACTTCTTTGATTGATTGCTGTGCGGCGACTGCGTTGTATGTGCCCAAAGCCAGGCAGGTGAGCTCGGATTCTTCTCAGACTCTGCGAGCTTTGCAGCTGAGCTGACTGGCTGTCTTACGTCTTGGAGAGCTTGTTCCAGCATTCGCTGCTCGGAGGACTCATTGAAGGCCACTGTACTTCCCGTGTCTCTGAACATGACGTTAGGATTATGCTTGGCAAAGTCGTCCTCGATGGTGCCATGTGGCAGAGCCCGCTCTGAGCCAAAGCGGCCAGAGCGGTCTGAGAATCGAGGTGACTGCGATGCTTGTTGGTCAGCTTGGTCGTCACGAAGTGCGTCGAACGCTGGATTGTGTGTGTTGAGAGTTCGTGAGGCCCTTCCCGATGCGTAAGTCGTGAGAGTCTTCGTACGCTTCGTGCTTCGTGAAGGTGTCGGAGCGGGAGATGGTGCAGCCACGGTGGTTTGTCGCCGACTTAGTCTATGCTTGGAAGTGGTGGAGTCGTCAGCAGTGGAGTTGAAGAAAGCTCGCTGTGCATCCTGAATCTGCCTGTTCAATTCTTCTGTTGGCGGTGTCAGTACTGCTGTCTTCACAGAGCAATCAAATACCACACCTGTAGAAAGGCTACTTCGTTCATTGGCGCCATCCGTCATACTCTCAAACGGAAACGTGGCGAGCACGGGCTGTATAGACAGCGTGCTTCGCTGACTCCGTTGAGCAGGCCGATCATCCTGTACAAAGACTTCCCCCTCGTCCTCGGAATCACAAATCGAGCGCGGCATCACGTAGGCAGCATTCCCGAATGTTGTGTGATATCAGTCGAATGTTTGTGCGGCGCGGCTCGTGGGGTCGCGACCGAGACGCGTAGCCGTATTCTAACGCGTTCCTGCCAACTTCCTGGGCGAGCGGGCCGAAGACCGAGGCGCGACTTCCAGATGGGCATTGCACTTGCCTTGCTCCCATACCAACGCCTCCGACCACGCCTGCCTTACGGTACATAGTGGCCGCGATATCCATCTGCGCGACCTCGAATCGATACACCGCCCTCTCGTGCACCGCCAAATGTCGCGTACTCGGTCCGCCAGCGAACTTCGAAGCTCCACGATGCGCGTCGCTCTTCTGCACACACCAACCGCACATACCCTCCCCACAGTCCTTCGAGTGCCCATCGTCTGCTCTTCTCTCGTGGCTGCACGGCTACCAGCGTGGTCAGGCAACGGTTCACACTGCGCTCAACTCTCTTGCAATGCCAAGCGACACCAGCGAGCCTCGTGCAGGTCCTCAGATGCGTCGCTGGCAGAGCTCGAGAGCGGAGTGGATGGCGCATCTTGGAGTGCTTAACCCTAAGCGATCTTCTCGGTTGTCGAGTATCACGCTGTCCTCTGCTGTGTCCTCAGTACGACAAGCAGCCCGCTTCACCACTACTCTGCGGCCGACCCTGATCCTGCGAAGCTGCTGTAGCCTGTTTCTCGCGAGACATGCTGAATGCGGCCGAAGGGAGACGGAGAGGCGGGGCGAAAGTGTTGCTGGTCATGTCCGGTGCGCGCGCGCTCTCTCAGCGCATGCGATGTAATGCAGCGGCCTCATGCGTCGGTTGGGGAAGACTTCTGAGGAAGCGCGCGTCGAGGCTGCTGGCTGGACGAATGCTCTGATCACGCATGGATAGCTTCGATGACATACGCTGTTCTTGTTTGATGGGAGACGAGTGGACGAGGAATGCCGGACAGCACGTTCGCAAGCCTGTCTCGAGCATCTCCACGTGCTGCTGCAATTGGTGGCACGGTCTCGTGGCTGGAGTGGAAGCTGGCAATATTGAGCGCCGGATCGGTCGGTTTCGAGACCACGTGAGTCGATTCATCAGCATCGTGGTTGATGTCTGCCGCTCGAAGACGGACTCAGCCTTGGGCTGTGGCTTGATGGAGACACTGGCAGAGCATGGCAATGCCCACACACCGCCGGCACGGTCGGAATCGCTTCCTCATTGGCATGCATTGCACTCGTCTGTCCATGTCTGCTTCAAAGCGACATGTGCGAGGCAATTACTGTTTACCCACTGAAGCTTTTCCCTCTCGAGCTGTCCCTTGGCATGCCATCGCTCCTGCAGCCCATTGTTCTTTCTGAAAGTCATATCCATGACGAAGTTGTCTGAAACGACAGTTGTTTCGACTCGTGTGACTCTTGCCTCCGTGTAGCACGTTTCGGCCGCGATACGCAGTGGTTCAACATCCATCGAACAGCTCTGCTCTATTGCTCGACCTGATCGGCCCACAATTGCTTTGGCGAAGATTCTGCGCACTCCTTGCACGCGCTACACTGTCCTCGACAGAAAGCCAACCACCCTCCAACCCATCGACATCACAGCACGAACCTCAAAGCTCACACCCCAACGACCGCTATTGATGTGACTCGTTATAGAGTATCCGATCAGGCGTGTCAATCACCTCCTCCCACATACCATGCGCGAGCCTGGAGAGTGGAAGTCGACTGGTGAGCGCCGAATACTTTCGCACCATCTCGTCCTTCCAAGACGATCTTGGTGCATCCTCACCTCTTCACTTTTGTGGTTGTGAGATGGCGAGCGGTTTTTGCTGATGTACTTTGGCCGCTTGCGTCGCTTCCGGCGACATACTGCCTCTCCAAATGTCATCGACATAGATGAGAAGGAATCAAAGACTTGTCTCTGAGCCGGAGTGCTATTACACACTGAGCAACGCAATCGTGGGGTGGAGACGCGGGCTGTCCAGGGCTGACGAAACGACATGGTGGATCCTGAGTGTACAGATATCGATGAGCGGAATGACCGTCGATCTTCGGTGTCGCTACAGACATGGTCAAGGTGTTGAAAAGCGATCGTTTGGAAGCTCGAGCCTGCGCTCCGCTGTACAGCTGGTCGATCGACGTGATGTGTGACTACCGGCTGGAGTTCGAGTGCGTGAGAGTGGGACCTCTCTAGAGTGAGGATCAAAGCTTTGGCTTGTCTGCTTTCCCTGCTCGCCAGTCGGTGGGAGTCATTGCTATCTCTCTGCCACGCTCGAAAGCTGGGGCACGGTGCAGAGCCGATAAGGAATCGCAAGAGACGCGCGTGGGCGCGAATGGCCGTCTTCCGGGCTTGCTTGGGAGTCGGCCGGGACCTTTTTTATAAGTATCTTCGCTTTCTGTCTGATTTGAGTGGTGATCAACTAACTACAATGGCAGCGTCGGCTCTTCTTTTGCTGTACAATACGCCCATTGGCGGCTCTACGACAATGCAATTGCTGCTCTCCAGAACATTACGAAGGCCCATCCAGTTCCAGCAAAGTAGAGCACACTCCTCAAATAGCTCCAACCCATCGTCTCTGTCGCCAGGTAATTCGCCGTATACGCAACTCGAATCGCATTCCACCCCAGCACGAAGTTGATCAGTCCGATCTCTCCTTCACCAACTCTTGCTTCCGCCAGCATTCCTGCAAAAACTGCTGCGACGTACAGAGGCATATTCTCGAGGTGGTTACGATGGCATGACTCGCCACGTTCGAAAGCAGCGAGCTCCTTGGCCGACAGACGCTTCTTGAGAGCTTCAAGCTGAGCAGTGCCTTTTGGGTTGCGATTGTCGTGCTTCTTGGGGTCGCCTTTGGATGCTTTGTTGATCGCATAGCCATGGGGAAAGATGGCCAGCACGTAGTAGAATGGGATCGAAAGAATTGGGATGTTGAAGGATATCGTCGACATGGTGAACGTGTCTTGTGTTTTGCTGCTGTCGGGGACTCTGTGATCAATGCGTTGTTTTGGCAAATCGAGGCAGAACGGCCCAGGAAGAATCGGTTTACGCCAAACACAAGGGATCTCCGCCGAACAGAGAAATGTGGAAATAAAAAGGTCGAATACTACCTGGCGTTATGATGCGAAGTCGGCGTAGTCTCGTACATTGCGAGAAGCTCGTACCCAAGAAGCAAGGCATTCTAAATCTTCACCAACTTGACCTTAGCCGAGGGAAATCTAAAGCTTGCAGGCGCAGCGGCCACATACTTTCACATGCTAGGCCCGTGGCCCGCCATCGCTTTATGTGATTGCACGTGGATGGGCGCTATATCAGTAACCGAAGCCTCCCGGGAATCTCGACCCCGCGATAACTACGTGCTGCCTTCAACATCACTGGGAGCACAACAGGACAAGAAAGAACACATACTACACTTCATTCTGACAGCATCTTGAATTACTCCATTACTCAAGGACAAGTGTTCACCACGCGGCATACTTCGGAGACACGATCTCAAGATATCATGTGTTGGTCTTGGCGGTCAATGATTCGGATGCAGCCGCAAAGAGCCTGTGCCAACCTTTCACCCCACCTCTCGCACCCAAGGTCGATTGCTAAAAGCAGTAGCAGCTTGACCACATCTGGCGTGGACAAGGCACACATTGCATGTCGTGATGCACGATGGCTGCACTACGGTTCACGGGGATAAGCCTACATGGCTTACTTGACCGGCTGAAGAGCGATAAGAGCTCACGAGGTCCAGGCAAAGCTTCGGATGGTAGGTGTGGTCGTTTTCATTGTCCCTCGTCTTCGCCCTGTGCGGAAGGCATACTACCACCTGTCGACACTCACGCTGGTCGTTTGAGCTGGCATTGACAATACTGGGCCTTCATCGTCTTTAGAAAAGCTGCTAGCAAGATGTTCGCCGTTGTGGTGGCATCGATCGCGGCGCTCGCGCTCACACCGCCAGCCCTAGCTCAAAACGCCACCGACAACGATCGTGAATACACTGTTTGGTCCAGTGTGATTCTGACAAGAACAGGAGAGCGAACGCCTGAGATTCTTGGAAACATCCCTACGACATTGACAGCTCTTGGCGCGAACCAAGCATACCAAGCTGGGCAGTTCTTCCGCCAAAGATACATCGAGTCCACATATGATCAGAATCGCACTGGCTCTAATGGAGCAGAACATGCTGGAGCGCCTTTGTATGGATTGAACACAGATGTATTCGGTCCGATGCAGCTATTCGCCATTGCTGTGGAGCAGCAGTATAATCTGGGCACGGCTCAGGCGTTCATGCAAGGACTGTACCCACCATGGACTCCAGACAGCAACACAAGCACGCCTGGTATGGTCAGTCCGACCAATGTACTGGCTAATGGCACATATGTGAGGGAAGAAGTTCCTAGCACTGCTAATATGCGACTGACATTCTGCAGGTCGTGTCTCCTCTTGATGGATACCAATATCCACAGATCCATGCGACCGGGCCTACGGACTACAACTACATTTATTTGAGTGGCAATCTGAACTGTCCTTCATGGGAACAAGCGGCTGCTGCGTACACCACTAACCAAAACTTCGGAGTCACACAAGAGGATTTTGACAATATCTACCACGCAATCGGACCAGCTGTGTTCGAAGGTGTGCTTGATTCCAGATTCTGGGACTACACGAATGCCTATGCCATCTACGACTACTTGCGATACCAATATGCCTACAACGACACAGTCAAGGAAGCCCTCGACCGATACTACGATGTCAAGACTAACACTACCTACCTCAGCATTCTCCGCTGGCTCGCAGACGAGCAGCAATTCGCCCAACTCGGTAACGTTAGCGCCGTGAACTCCGTCAGCAACGAGAAAGGCCTTCCAGGTCTCCAAGGCAGCATTTCTACCATCGCAGGCAACATGCTCGGAGCCAGAATCATGGACGGCCTGACCGACGCAATCGCAAACTCCCAAGACGGCTACTACAAACTAAACCTCTTGTTCGCAGATTACCACCCCTTCCTGTCCTTCTTCTCCCTCGTCGGCCTCCCCGAACTGAACTCCAACTTCTACGGCACGCCAAATTTCGCCTCCTCCGCAGTCTTCGAACTCTTCTCCTACACCAACTCTACCGGTTCCAAAACCTTCCCCGAAGAATCCGATCTCTGGGTACGTTTCTATTTCCGCAATGGAACAGAAGGCGGAGAAGAATATCGTGCATATCCACTCTTCAATCGTGGACCTGATCAGACGGATATGATGTGGAGTGACTTCCAATATCAGATGTATAATTTCCTGATGGTGAATGTGGGCGACTGGTGTACGCTGTGCAATTCTACGAATATTTTCTGTGCGGCTTGGAGGACGGATGAAGCGAAGGCGATTGTGCAGGAATGGGCGAAGGGACATGGGATTTCTACGAAAAAGGGTCGTCGTATGAGTCCTGCTGTTGCCGGGGTGATTGGTGCTGTTGTTGCGCTTGTCATCGCTAGTGTGATATTTGGACTCCTCATGCTCTTTGCTGGAGTTCGGTTTCACAGGAACCAGAGATCTCGCAGGTCGTCCTCGGATCTTGGTGGATTCAAACGAGGTCAAAAGATGCGTTCGGACCAAGATTTGACGATTCCGAAAGGTGGTGCTGTTGTAGGCGCTTCGATCGAGAGATCTGCAACGAGCCCGCACGGAGGCCATGAAAGAGTCGGAAGTTGGGAATTGAAGAGCACGGAAGCTGGGCATAATCCATTCACTTTCAATGTCCCTCAGCAACCTGAGATGAGGCAGAGCATGGATAGTGTGAGGAGGAGTTTGGATCCTCATGGCGTCAAACCTACGGAGCCGAGGAATGCGGTTTAAAAGAGCGGTGGATGAAGAGTTTATGATTTTATGATTTGCTACGCATTGTTTGGATAACACACAGACGACGATGAAGTCGAAGCATGTAAACAGGACGTTCGCTACGGATGAAACGGGCAAGCTTGCGTATGGAGAGGATTTCTTGTATACAGGAGAGCGCTGGGCTTTTGTGATACCCTTTCTCTTTTACTGTCTGGAGCCCATCTGGACCGATTGAATGAAAATTGCTTCGAAATATCTTTCGCCTGATTTTTCTAACCCATTCACAGTTTCGAAAGGGCTTCAGCTGCTTTCGTGACTCCCTCACTTCAAGCAGTCATTGGCGGCCATTGGTCCCGCTGCGCTCAACTCATAAGGTCAAGTAGGCTCCTGTGATCGCCGTCAAATTGGATTGAGCTGTTGCCAAACGTGGCAAACTGATGGAAGTCCACCTTGGGTCGACCTTTTTTGTTCGTTCGCGCTCATGTTCTGAGTCGAGGTCGAAGTGGTAGCTCTCGCTTCAGATTCTATCCATTGACTTCACCTGCTCCTCACATCTGCATTTGGTCTTTCGAGTTCTTCTGCTTTAGATGTGCTTGGTGACCACACATACCGCATGTGCACCAATGTGATGTGCCCGCATCTCCTCATGAGCTCATCAGCATAAGCTGGTGACTTGAGGAAAGCAACAAGCTGTATGCACTCGGGCAGTGCGCCATGATCCAAGCTGTTGCGGAGGGAGTTCAGCATCAAGCAAAGACGCAGCAATTCATTTCGCAGGTTCTACTGACCTATTCAGTCATCCATGGCGCATGTCCAAATTTCTGCCTGGAACTCCGTAGCGCCTTAGTCTTCTTGGTGAAGCACTTTTTCGTCAATAGCGCAATGCATCGAGACCTGTCTAGGCAGCATGCGCCAGCACTTCGAAACGTCCCGAGATGGCAAATTACGGCCTTGCGGTCCAGACACGCTCTGATATCTTCCCGAGTCCCGTGTCGAAATCCTCATATTCATTCTCGGTCTCCGACCACTACTTTCCTTCCTCAAATCCTTCAACCATCCATATCCGCATCCCCATTCTCCTGCTTTCCTTTCCGAGCCGAGATCCAGAGGACATTATTGCATCTGCGCCCTCACGTTAGCCTCAACTCTCCCCGAACTCCCAAAGTCCCATCCAGCTGCTCTTGTTGCGCGCACTCACCGAATTAAAACCTGTCCCAGGACTCCATTATCCACCCCATCTTTCCACTCTTGCGCACCACTGAGTTGAATGTTCATGTACGAGTCCACCGACACCAAGCGACCGGTATATTCTTGTCCCCACTTGATTTTGACGATGACTTCCTTGTTGACCAGGCCTTGGAGCATGGGTCTTGGGTTGAGGGGGACGAACTGAATACGCGCTGTGGATTAGTTGCAGTCGCATGGCGTGTGAAACGTGTGCGGAGGGCTTACACTCATGCTTGCGGTGTTGGAATCGCGGTGGTAAGAAGTACGGTTGTCGCTGTCGCGCGAAAGTAGATGGAGCTCTCGAGGCAGACTTGCCGGAAATTTATGAGTCACGTGGGGCACGTATTTCATGTTGCTTCACACGCGGTTTGATTTGCAGTATGATACGACCAGTCTCAATACTCATTATATGCTATCTTACTCATGAGCTCCTCGATCGCATTCACTCAAGGAGGCGAGCCAGTTCCAAAAGTTGAGACGGTAATCACGAGCTGGCTATGCTACTACATTGCGACAGCGTTCAAAGCTTTGGATATCCGCAAACATATCTATATACGCCCTCGCAAATGCTAATCATAGCAGCACAGCAGTCAGCACATTGCTTCATGCCTCATCAATCCCCATCCCGAACAGCTCTTTTGATCACAAACAAAGACCGGTTCTCCTGAAACACCTCGAGGAGGCACTGTATCCTCGTCCATTCCGAATATTTATGCGTCGTCTATGCGCCGAATTCCTTGATGCTGTCGTTCATCTTGCCAGGCACAAGCGCAAGAGGGACGATACCAGAGACGTGCATTTCGGGCCCGAACACGTGCATGTTGAGGTCGAGCTCCTTGCCGACTGCCTTGATGTTCTTGAGACCTTCCTGGTAGTTGGGACCTGCACGACGGACCCAGATCTGGACCTTGTGCTCGTTAAGGAGAGGAGCGACTTCGCGGAGAGCTCGAATGACACCCTTGAAGGTGGATGCAACCTGGTAAAGATCGTCAGCTCAACTTGGCGTACTTCAGTAGTTTTGGCTTGCGAGGCACTTACGTTTGTGAAATTAGCAATACCACCACCAATGAAGAGGACCTTGCCATCTGGATGTTGCGGTGCTCGCAGCATGAGGTCGAGAACTGTTCGTGCGTAGTGGAAGGTCTGTGTCTCGGTTGGAGCACCCGAGTACTCTCCGTAGTTGGCAAGCTCGCCAGCGTAGCCCGCTGAAGCGATGGCGTCGGCGTAGACGACGGAGGCACCACCACCAGCAACCAATGTCCACACACGTCCAGTTGCGTTGAGGATTGTGAGCTTGAGCGAAGCACCAGTCTTTGCGTCCATCTCTGCAATGTATGCCTCCTCCTTGCTCATCTCACGGCCGAAAGGAGCTGGGAAGTCAAGTGGTGGGCCGGCGTCGATGGTGACCTTGGAGCCAGCCGATGCAGCGACTGGCATGCCCAGAGCTGCTGGAGCTCGAGCAATAGCCCACTTCACACCACATTCGAACTCGGCAGTCTGGTCGATCTTGGCGGCAAGATCGAGGAAGTGTACGTCGGCGGAGGTACCTTGTGCGTTTGGAATGACGACGAGAGGGTTGATTTCGAGGTAGGTGAACTGGCAGTCAACGTAGACAGCGTATAGGCGGGAGATGAAGTCAATCAGCACTGGGTGGACGCCCTTGGGCACCTTTGAGAGGAGAGCGCGGGCAATGTCCTCGTTGCTTGGGTACTGTGTCAGGTCGACAGGGATAAGAAGCTTCTCAGCCTTCTCGTCAACATCACCAACGTCCACACCACCCTCGTGGTAAAAGAGAATCCAGTCACCCTAATAACTTCAATTAGATTGGGTCGCGTCGCTCTGATGCGATGATTCCAGCTTACCTCACGCACGGAGTTGATGTTTATGTAGTACTCAGTCTCCTGAGGATGTGGCACAAAGGGCTCCACGAGGAAGTTTCTGAGGTAGCCCTCAACGTGCTCAACCTTTTGCACCTTGTTTGCACGGGAGGCGATCCAATCCCTGGCCTCCTGCCATGTTGCGTTAAGCTTCAAAAGACCAGACTTGCCTCTTCGCTTGATGAGCTGATCTGGCTTTGCAACGAACTTGGAGCCTGGAACCAGGAGAAATGGGTATCTGGCCTCGGTAGCATCGAGAACGCCCTGGATGTCGTCTCCATCCTCAAAAGTGATGGTGGCGAGCTTGGCGGGTGGGTTGTGGGTTGACTGCGGTGGGAGAGGAGTTGGCTTGATGACGGGTGCGCGAGTGAGGTGGTAGTTCAGAATGGCCTTGCCATCTGCCTCGAGAATTGACTTGGCGGCCATTGTGTTGTGAAAAGGTCAATTGCTCCAAGGCTTGGAAAGTGTCTGAGAGGATTTGGGTAAGCAGAAGTTGCAGAAAGCAGTGTGCGTGCGAGAAACAGGAAAGCTGATTCGGGTCGCTGGCGCTGCGGGCAGTTCTGACGGCGGTGAGAAAGCTAAGCTCCGGGCTGAAGCATTGAAAGGAACGAAGGCAGAGCAAATCCTCAGCCAGAAGAGCTGTTGTGCCGAGCACGGATTCCCGCGCCCGCGAAACTGCCCGCCGCCAGCGCCAGGGACCAGACTTGCAAAGCTGACTGCTTACCTCGCGGCTGAGCTGTGTGCCAAATTGCCCAAATTGCCCAAATTGCCCAAATTGCCGATAGCTGGAGGTGGAGGAGGGAGGAGTGAGATGGTGGTATGCAGCAAGACAGGCAGGAACGGCATCAGAGATCAGAGCTTCATGACATGGACGTGCACGCCGAAATAATGTTGAAGAGCTCCTGCACGATGAATCGCGCTAAACCGCGGCGCAGGCGGGTCGCAGCTGAGGCTTCCCGTCGGCGGTCGGCGGTCGGCGGTCGGCGGTCGGCCATATTCAGGGTGCGTTTACCTATAGTCGGTATTCTCGTTCTTATAGGTTTCAGACTAACCCTCTTTTTATAAACCTATTCGTTTATCTTCTAAACCTAGTAATATAGTCTAAATAGATATATCTAAGCTATATATAGATATATAAGTATTATCTAAGTATAGTATATCTATATAGATAGATAATGGGAGTAGATTTCTAGACCTACTCGAAATCGAGGATTTCACTACTATTCTTAGTACTAATATATATATCTTATATCTTATATCTTATTATATCTTAATATATATCTACAAACTACTACTATTTAACTTCTAGCTCTTTATATATTGATATAGATAATATAGTTACTTTTATAGTTACAATTAGTATAATTACTAGTACTATAATTACTATTTCTACTACTCTCTTAAGATACTATATAAGATATAAATTTCGATAGTATAAACTAACTAGAATAGTAAAAATATTAATAGAGTTTAAGAAGAGTAGAAGAGAGGTATTTTAGTATCTTTATAGTTTACTAGCCTATTATTATTATATTATAGGCCTATAGTAAGAGGTATTAGTAGATTTAATTAAGAAGTTAGAAGAGTAAGATCTAACTAGTAAAGAACGTATCTCTATAACTAAAAGGATTATAATATTCTATAACTTTATATAGAATAATATATTAGTAAGGGAACTATAAAGATTATATTAGTACTCGACGAGGACCTTTAATAGAATACTTAAAGAGATTAGTAAGATCTTATATTATATATAGAACGACTATATTAAGGTTCTTTATAGTAATAGCTTACTATACGAGAAATTAGTAAATTAGAGTACGAAGTTAGATAAAGAGCTAGATAAGTTTTAATTCTTCTATAGTATACTCGAAGCCCTCGATAGTAGTTATATTATAGTTAACCTATCTACTAAAGATTAGTCTTCTTAGTATAATTGTAAAGGATAGATATCTACTAATATTATAGTAGTATATAGGTTTAATATAAGGTTATACTACGTCTTAGTTAGTTATAAAGACTTAGCTATAGATACTATAGTCTATAATAGAGCTATTAGATAAGAAAGGTTTATTATATCTAAAGAGTAATATTATCTTACTAATACTAGCTACTCGTTTAATAAGAAACGAATAATTATACTATACTAGTATACGAGATATTATCTTTAAGAGACTATTAAGATAGAGCTATAGCCTAAGAATAAGAAAGAGTTATATAACCTATAGTATTCTTAATTTCGTAATATTATCGAAAGACTCTTTAGTATACTAAAGAAGAGATTTAAGATACTTACTAAAGGTATATATACTAGTTACTAACTTATTACTTAGCTCTAGTTTATTATCTCTTACTTTATCCTTTATAACTTTATCTTAAACTATAGTATATAGCTACTAGAAGGTAAGAGCTACCTATTCGACTTTAATAACTTAGATAATATATCTTTAGATAAGGACTTTTATAAGGGCCTTCTAGAGTCTAAAGATAGACTAAGTAAAGAAGATATTATTAGTAGTAAAGAATAGATATTTAGAGAAGAATTAGTATAAGATATATAGATATCTTATATAAGATATTACGAAGAGAATAGTTTATATATATAGAGACTATAGAGTATACTAGAGAAGTAGAATAGAGGTTAGATAGTATACTAGTAAACTATTTAGAGGACCTAATAGGCCTATAACGTAACGAATCTACTATTTCTTCCTCTCTAAGTCTATTTATAGTATTACCTATCCTTTATTAATTCTCTTTAAGATAGCCTAATATTATATTTATATAGCCTTAGTAGATTTAAATTTAGACTTTAAAAAGTAAAGAATTTATATTTATATAAAAGGGAACTACGTATAGTTTATTAAAGCTTAGTTTAATACTAGTAAAGTCGAATTAATTTAAATTCCTATACTATTACTATATAAGTACTATACTTTTTAGATACCTAACTATCGAATATTAGCTCTTATATAGATATAGTTAAATTTAATATTATTGGAAATAGACTCTCTCTAGCTAGTTGTCTCTTAGTATTGTCTAGGCTAGCTAGCCTAATTAGGCCTAGCTTAGGGGCAATTCTCCTTTATCTTTGTATTTGTAGTCTTAGATAGACCTTTATCCTTTTCATCTACTACGAATTAGGTCCCTTAGTATGCCTACTCTCCTCCGCCTACGCAACAATGTTTAATAGGTTATAAGCCCGGATTAGCCATTGTAGGTCTATAGGTTTAAAGGCAAAGGAAAAACTAGAGGGAAGTAGCTACAAGTTTAGTACTTAGTCTATAACACTTAAGAGACCGGACTAGTAATAGAGAGACCCTATTGTTTAGGGCTAGATACTTTACAAGAAAGAGCTAGTAGACAATAGCCTAATCTATAGCTATATAATCTAGGATAGAACTAGTTTAGGAGACTAGGGTAGGAGCCTACGGTAATTTGAGACAAAGATAGGTATACAAGAGATAGATTGTGCCTCTTATGTTAGGTATAAAGGAAAATGTATACCTATATAAAGATAGGGAATAACCCTTCCTATTAGAGATATAAGACCTACGCATTAGACACTCTAATAGGCTATCTACTAAATAGATTGAAACTAGCGGAGTAACTCTCTACTAAGTAGGAGTAGCTTAACCTATAGCTAAGATATAGAAGAGTAAAGGATTTAAAAGGTAAATAGGCTATTAAGGGGAGTTCTAAGAAGAGGAATAATTATAATAGAGGCTAGGAAGACTTTAGAGTCTTCTTAGTATACTAAACTATTATTAGCTAATAATACTTTAGAGACTAAGCTTAAGAGCCTTAAGACAACTACTTAGAAGGATAACTACCTTTTATAGGAACTAGTATAGAACTAGTTAAGATGTCCTATATAAGATTAAAATAGGACTAGTTAATACTAGATAGCTTATGCCTAAATGCTATTTTAGAGAATGCTATAAGCCTCTAATGTATCTTAACTAGGCTATAGGAGTTATAACCCTACTATATTAGAGGAAGATTGCTTATAGAGTCTATAGTAGAAGGGTACTAAAGTAGTATGCTTCTTTATTCATCCTCTACTAAGCAAATAACGCACTTCTTAACAACTACCTATACCTTATATATAGATAGTAGTAGAGTGTATTTACTAGAAGGATCTAGATCTAGATAATAGCTTAGGAGGCTATTAAAAATGGCTTAGGAGGCTATTAAAAAACACTTCTTGTTTGGATTCTTTTCTTAGCTTAGTAAGGCTATATACTCATTTCGGGCTTAGTAAGCCTACAAATTCTTTTCTAGCTAGCTCATGTTACAATAGATAATAATAACTAAGCTAGTATACTATAAGATATAGATACTCAAGACAAAACATCTAGATTACTAAAGAGACCTTACCCTATTCTAACTAAGGACAACTTAGAGCAATGGTTTAGAAGGATAGAAATTTTCTTAAGAGGAGAAGACTTGTTTTATACTATTCTAGAGAATAGCAATTAACCTATTACTACTAAATCCCAATACAAGACTATCTAGTAGATATCCCTATACTTAGGAGAAGATAATAAAGAGCTAGTTTTAGACATAACCTCTATAAAAGCAGTAAGGGCTATAGCCTTAAGGGACTAGAAGAAACCCTAGAGGTTTACTACTTATAAGTAGGAGAGGGGTTTATACAAACTATACAGTTAGGATAATTATATAATAATCTACTATCTATACCTAGAAATGGTAAGGCAAATGATTTAGGTAATTGTAAACAATAAGCTTATAGATAACAAGAAGTTGTTAGTAATAGTTGTATTTAATAAGGAGGGCTCTAAAGAGGAAGTAGACTAATCTAACTAGACTAAGAGTTAAGGGGAGTATTAGAAATAGACTCTCTCTAGCTAGTTATCTCTTAGTATTGTCTAGGCTAGCTAGCCTAATTAGGCCTAGCTTAGGGGCAATTCTCCTTTATCTTTGTGTTTGTAGTCTTAGATAGACCTTCATCCTTTTTATCTACTACGAATTGGGTCCCTTAGTATACCTACTCTCCTCCGCCTATATAACAATGTTTGACAAATATTAGATTTAGCTTTCTAGCTATTATAACCTAACCTCTTATAATAACCTCTTTACTACTAGCTACTCTACTATAGTAGATAGTCTCTAATAAGCTAAGACTATATATAATACTACTACCGTATTTATTCTTCTCGAGTTTTCTATATCGCTTTAATCTATCTAAGAAGAACGACGAAGTACTTTAAGAATAGCTCGTTCTTATCGCTATCTTTAAGCTAGTTAATAGTAAGTTAAGCGTACTAGATAGAGCCCTTCTTATTACTAATCTTAGGTAGAATAAGTATCTTATTATTAATAGAGATATTCGAAAGTATAGCCTCGTCTATTAATTAATTACTAACCTTCGAGATAGCTAATCTAGACGTCGTATTTAACTTCTTAATAGACTTCGTAAACGTTACTAACGTCTACTAGAAGAATAGTATAACCTTCTTTATAGAAGCCTCGTATTTCTTAGTAGAGATACTACTCGCTTTCTAAGCTATCTACGCCTTTAACTTTACCTTCTTATACTACTTAGTATTCTATATAGTAGTAACGGCTTATCTCTTATACTTAGAGAGATTATTAAGATCTATATTCTTATCTCTCGTATCTATCTTATTATTTAAGCTAACTTCCTTTTAGATTCTTCCTTATCTACCTTACTTCTAGAGTCCGTATTAGTAAGCGCCTATTTATTAATCATATTATTACTAGTCGCTACGTCTCTTCTATATATCTCTTCTATCTCTACTATAAACTTAGATACTATAAACTTATAATCTTTATACTCTTTATATATTTCGAAATACGTCTTTATAATAGCTAGATCGTTAGGTACTAGTAGTTAGGGGCTATTCTAACTACTAAGATACTTTAAGTATCTCGTATATAGCCTAAACTCCTTCTTTAACTTACGCTATTTATCCTTTAAAGACTTCTACTTAAAGAATAGCTTATACTTTAATAATAGTACTATAGTAAGAATATACTATTTAGTTACTTTAAAGGTCTAGTTATTAGTTATTTTATTCCTATCTTTAAGCTTCTTAAGAGTACTAAGTATTACTTTAATATATATTAACTTATATTTAGTAATTCTTAGAAACTATAATCTAATAACCTTATTCTTCTTTACCTTCTTTACTAACGATATTGCCTTACTTATATTCGCTACTAAAGTCTTCTTTATAGGTATCTTTACTATTATATAACGATAGATAAGAGTTAGAAGTAATATAATAATAGTAATAGTAATAGTAGTAGAATAAGCGAGATACTAGGTAACGTAATACAATAAATTAGTATTCTAATTAAGAACGAATATAGACATTGCCGATAGTATAGGAAAACCTATTCCTACTCGTTTACTAGTAAAACCCGGGTTTTACATTACTCCGACCATACGGAAGATCTGTTCTTATTCCGACTTAGAATTCCTATTCCTACGGTAGGCAAACGTACCCTCACTCGACTCTCTACACATTGAATATGCAGAGTCGCAGACGTGTCTCAGTAGGATTGCGAAGGCGCTTAGCGCTCAGCGGTGTCATCAGACGCCAGCAATCCTCCCGCCCACGCATACCCCATACATAGGCCATAGGCATAGACAAGGACAGGCGGGATGGTCGGCATGGTCGACTGGCGGGCGGTGAGTGTAGTTCTAACGCGAGAACGACATCAAGCGTGGTGAGAGTTTCGTGCATGCATGATGGGCCTGCTCAGTGCTCGCGTGTGGGTGAGTAATACAGTAGTTACAACGACCGTTGGTGCCTCGTTCTCGCTTTCGTGCCTTTTCTTCAGCCCACCCGGACCGATATAGATCATCGTGAGGTCTTCGGAGTCCTTTGCATTGACTCCGCCGAGAACTAGCGTCGCAGGCATTCCTTCCACCTGCAGCTCGATGAGCGTCAACGGCAACCGCGACTGAACAACCACACCTTCCTCCCCAATTTCCAGCTCTTTCCAATCCCGCATTGCCTGCCTGCCATAGCCTGCCCTGCCTTCTCCCTCCAGTCCTCCACATCTACCCCTCCATCTGAGAAAAAAGTACACCCTACACCATGGCACAGCCAAACGGCACCGCAAACGCTGTCAATGGACACAAGCACACCGAGAGCCTCTCTGCAAACGACAACATCCAGCGATTCGCAGCTCCGAGCAGGCCTTTGAGCCCTACACCAGTCCACACACTGTTCCACCCAAAGACAAGATGTTTCGTCTAGTGAGCCGACACACCACCAAAACACCACACAACACCACAGCAATGCTGACATGCATCCAGCGGCATGCAAACAAAGGCCGTGCAGGGCATGCTCGACTTCGACTTCATCTGCAAGCGCAGGACCCCTTCAGTCGCTGGCATCATCTACACATTCGGTGGCCAGTTCGTGAGCAAGATGTGAGTACAATGACTGTGCTTTGGCACGCGCTTCCGCTGATATACCACAGGTACTGGGGCACATCGGAGACACTTCTCCCAGTCTACCAGAACCCAGAGAATGCCATGGCCAAGCACAACGATGTCGACACCGTGGTGAACTTCGCCTCGTCCCGATCCGTCTACAGCTCCACCATGGAGCTCATGAACTACCCCCAAATCAAGTGCATCGCCATCATCGCAGAGGGTGTCCCCGAGCGCCGAGCTCGTGAGATTTTGCACGTGGCCAAGAAGAAGGGCGTCACCATCATTGGTCCAGCCACTGTGGGCGGTATCAAGCCTGGGGCATTCAAGATCGGTAACACTGGTGGCATGATGGACAATATCGTTGCCTCCAAGCTCTATCGCAAGGGATCTGTTGGATACGTCTCCAAGTCTGGTGGTATGTCCAACGAGCTGAACAACATCGTTTCGCAAACCACAGACGGGGTCTACGAGGGTGTTGCAATTGGTGGTGACAGATATCCTGGCACAACCTTCATCGACCACATGCTTCGATACCAGGCAGACCCAGAGTGCAAGATCTTGCTTCTCCTGGGTGAAGTTGGCGGTGTTGAGGAATATCGCGTCATTGATGCCGTCAAGCAGGGCATCATCACCAAGCCAATTGTGGCCTGGGCCATCGGTACGGTTGCCAGTATGCTGAAGACTGAGGTCCAATTCGGTCACGCAGGTGCTATGGCCAACTCTCAGCTTGAGACTGCTGCTGTCAAGAACAAGTCCATGCGTGACGCTGGATTCTTCGTTCCAGAGACCTTCGAGGACCTGCCAGCTCTTTTGGCCCAGGTCTACAACAAGCTTGTCAGCACGGGCAACATCAAGCCAGCGCCAGAGCCAGCTGTTCCAAAGATTCCCATGGACTATTCTTGGGCCCAGGAGCTCGGCATGATCCGAAAGCCAGCTGCTTTCATCTCCACCATCTCCGACGACCGTGGCCAAGAATTGCTCTACGCTGGCATTCCAATCACGGAGGTTTTCAAGGAGGACATTGGTATTGGTGGTGTCATGTCTCTTCTGTGGTTCCGCCGCAGACTGCCTACCTACGCCTCCAAGTTCTTGGAGATGGTTCTCATGCTTACTGCCGACCACGGTCCAGCTGTGTCTGGTGCCATGAACACCATCATCACGACCCGTGCTGGCAAGGACTTGATCTCTTCGCTCGTCGCGGGTCTCCTGACCATCGGCTCCCGATTCGGTGGTGCTCTTGACGGCGCTGCTGAGGAGTTCACCAAGGCCTTCGACAAGGGTCTTTCCCCACGTGACTTCGTTGATACCATGCGCAAGGAGAACAAGCTGAGTGAGTAGCGACGCCCCTTGTTGCGAGATTCTGATACTGACGAAATGTAGTCCCCGGTATTGGCCACCGTGTCAAGTCGCGAAACAACCCCGATCTCCGTGTTACCCTCGTCAAGGAGTACTGCCAGAAGAACTTCCCATCCACCAAGCTCCTCGACTACGCCCTCGCCGTCGAAAGCGTCACCACTTCCAAGAAGGACAACCTTATCCTCAACGTCGATGGCTGCGTCGCTGTCTGCTTCGTCGACCTGCTCCGAAACTCTGGCGCTTTCTCCGCCGAAGAAGCCGAGGACTACTTCAAGATGGGTGTACTCAACGGTCTGTTCGTCCTTGGTCGCTCCATTGGTCTGATTGCACACTTCTTGGACCAGAAGCGACTGCGGACTGGCCTGTACAGACATCCATGGGACGACATTACCTACCTGCTCCCAGAGCTTGGCAAGGGTGCTCCAGGTAACGAGGGCCGTGTCGAGGTCTCTGTGGGCTGAACACTCGCTCATCGGCGTTCCTTGGGATTTATGGCATCGTGGTCTCAGCCCACGGCCTATTTGAAGATTTACAGCCCTGCATGCTTGGAGTTGGGCGCCACAACGAATGCAATGGCATTGCAAGAGTTATAGAAAGTTAGAAGTCTTTTCGAGTTTAGATATACCAGGCCATGGCCATACGCGAGAAAGGCGCAGGTCTTGACGAATCTGATGGCTTTGAATGATGTGCAAAAATTGCCCTTCTCATTGTGATCCTGTGCTTGCCCGAGCTCTTGACCCGCTTGCCGGACTCCGCTCCATTTGATCCGGTAACACGATCACGATTTCCGATCCCTCGCCAGGATGGTGGACAGGAATTTCGATGATGTTACTGATGTTGGATGGGGCGGCCTGCACGACTTTTTCTCTTGTGGTCGGCATTACAAGACCCATTGCGAACGAGGAGAATATTCGCACGTCATGTCCCCGAGTCCTGCAGTTTCTAATAAGTTTTATCGAATAAATGGTTACGGTCGCGCTGGGCGGTTGGGGACACAGCCTTATTCATGACCTACCAGTCTTTTGAATTGAACCAGTCTGCCTTGTTCTCACATTCCCCTCAAGAGAACTACATCTACAATAGAACCCACTATCAAGCAAGATGTTAAGATTTACACCATTCGAATTTTGGGGCACATATCTCTTCGGTTGCGCCTGCGCCTGGACGTCAGGCTACTGGTATGCACGAGACAAGTTGCATCACCCAGCCCACAACAAAGCCGAAGAGAATTCCCCAACAAAATTGCGCGCGCGCTGCCCAGTGCGCTGTTCAACACGCCATCAAGTCCTCTGATCTGGCACACCAAACATCACAGCAAAATCTCCGGCACGCTTATGGAAGAGTGCAGACAAGAAAAGTCGAAATCGATCAGGAGCGCGAGACGCTTGCGCAGATGGGTCAAGGACTTGGGAGAAAATACTGGAGATGGGATGTGGTCTGTGGTCCACAGAGTGCTGGCGCTTTCATCCGGAGTATACGGCGGCTGAGACGAAGGCGATTCGAGAACCTTGTATGAAGGTCCAGGAACGGCAGCGAGAAATTACGGAAGAGAAGAAAGCGCCATGGGTGGCGGAGAAGGAGTTTGATGAGGAGAGTTTTGGAAATATATGGAGGACACGCAACGAAGGGATAGGATAGCGATCCAGGAATGATTAGTTGTGGCATAGTCCCTAGTGCTATTTTTGCAATCTGAGAGACCGAACAGCGCATACGTGGTCTCCAAACTCCTTCTTCCTCTCCTCCTTCTCCTTCCCCATAGCTTTTCTTCTCCTCCTCTCTTCCCTGCGTCGGCGCTTCTGACGCTCTTCTCCAGCAGCTTCGTCGTTACTACTGCTTGAAAAGACGAGGTCTCGAAGTGATATCGATGGCATTCCTTCCCCCCTTCCACCTCCTCCGAAGCTAAAAGTCCGGTGTTGCGACATGTCGGGACTCATTGCGACGCTGCCAGTAGTATTTCACAACAGGGCTGAAAATGTTGTGAGTGTTGATACCCCTTGCCAGGTCGCGAATAGTTATGTTGTTTGGACCGTTCACATTGTTGACGTTATTGTTGTTGTTATTGTAGCAGTATTGATCGTTGGACCTGTTGTAGGAGTCGCCATTATGTTGCATAGGCGACACACGGCAGTGCGTATTTAGACTTCAGCCCTTCTAACTTTGGCATACTACACTACCAAGAGCAATCAGAGCTCCAAAAGAGGCCACAATAGCACGGCATTGATGCGCCATATAAATGTCGTCGCGCCCCATGGTCCACGAGTGGCTTCATTGAACTCATTGAAGTCAGACAACTGATGTGGCCGCTGCTCGAAGAAGACCCATTTCAGTTGCCCAATGCCTTCAGCGATGAAGAAAGCCAAGGTGATGCGGCAAAGCGTGACCAGTATCGAGACGAATGTAGGTGGTTTTATCTGCCATGCCAGATGCCAGTCGTCAAGCTCTGTTCTGTCAATCTCGAATAAGAATACGACGATAGCGATCAAGAGAATAATACTGGCAAGTGCTCCGGCCAACTCTAGCCACCATTCTGAATATTTCTTGCACAATGTCAATGGGCGTCTGTATCTTGCGGGCTTCGGCGGAGGCGCAACCGCCGTTGGTGGGCGACCGTTTCCAGGCGGTGAAGCTGCGTCAGGAAGAGCTATTGGGCCTGCCGAGTTATTGTGCGCAGCGGCATCTGGCTGAAGGGGATGAAGCTCTACTGGATCTTGTGCGGAAGCCATCAGGAAGCACAGGGTGTGAGAAGGCCTGAGGTGACATTTTGTGGTCACGGCAAGCTTTATTTGAGTGAAGGCCGCAGCATCGCCGTCGAAAGACAAAATCGCGAAGGTGTAGTGAGAATGCTACTGGTAGACATTCTTCTTCCATCCTTCTTTCACCAGAGAGCTCGGCAAAACGATCCCAGGAGGGGACTGAGTGCCAACTTGCATGCTCGACTATCCAGTTTATGACGGTATCCAAATGCAGCAACCACAACGCCGATCTCCATGCACAATCGCTGGCTATGGTATTTCAAGTTGCAGACCATCCGCTCCCTTAATCAACTCATTGCACTGTGCACGTTCTCATCATTCTCATCCTTCTCAGCGTTCTCATCGTTCTCATCGTTCTCATCGTTCTCATCGTTCTCGTCATCGCTGCCTCCGCGAGCTCGATCCCTCCGCCTCTGCCTCCAGTCATCCATACTCTCGTTTTCCTGAAAGTCTTCTTCGCCCTCGTCGGCCTCCCGCTGCAAAGCTTGTCTGCTAGGAGTCATCGGTGAAGACTGAGTCCGACGACGCTTATACTGGCTGACTTGATCTCTGCCATGAGCAGTGGGAGACGTGTTTTCTTCCGCCGTGTCGTCAAGTCTGCGGTTGCGGCCAGCACTGAAGAACCTCCGATGAGCTGAGCTGGTGAACGTCGAATGGGATCGAGGTCTGCTTGCGCTGGATGTGAAGGGGTTCGCGAAATTGATGGGTGCATTCGTGTTTTGTGTTCGACCTAAGCCGATGGGATTTGACAGCTGGGCAGAAATATTGTCAAACAGCATCTGGCTGGAGGTACTCGCGGGCGGCGCAGAGGCTGCTGTTAGCGCCTGACGAAGAAGAGGTGATGGCCCAGTGGGCGTCCGTCGAGTAGCCGATGTTGATGCTGCCGCCATGCGGATTGGTGTGCCTGTCATGCTTGGAGCGTTCGAAGCACGCCTCGGCAAGGGACGATATGGAAGCGCAGAAATTGTGCGCTGAGTAGCAGGCTGTCGCTCGTTTGCGGCAATGGTAGCGGTAGGTACAGGCTCTTCTGCGTCGCTCCCATCCGCATCGTGGTCATCCTCCTCCGCGTCCCCGCTATTTGCATTGCCAGCCTCGATATTGGCGGCATTCTCTTCGCGAATCCTGACTTCGTCATTACTTCCGTCTGTTATATCTCCAAGAATTATGCGTTCGCCTCCAGTGACGCGCCGCTCGTATGGCGTGCCGAATTTCTTACTACGTTGATCTCGCCCAGCCATAACCTCAGCGACGTTAGTCGAATTTTTGTAGTCTTTGGTCACCGTCGATGATGTCCTTGCTGTATCTCGAAAATAACACTGGTGGGTTTGCTGCGTGGCATTGTCGATGTAAGGTTTCTCAATGCACCATTGTCAGAAGTAAAGTCAATAGTTGGTAACGCGTCCTAAGCAATCCACCACGCGCTCAACAATTGAGTCACGCGGTTGCTGTAGGAGAAGCAGCAAGTACTGAGAATCCGAGCAACGCGCGGCTGCACTGCTTGTTCTCATGTGTCCATCGAGACAGGTCACCACCTTCCTCGGCGTCGCCCACCACGCCCTCCTCCGCCGCCACCACCCATATGACCACCCTGCTGTTCTTGCTGCATGATGGCAATTTGCTGTGGACTGAATCCTTCCATGTTGAAACCGCCTTGCTGGCCTTGCTGGCCGCCACCGCTTGGTCCTGATGGTGGTTGAAAGCCTTGACCTGCCTGTGGCTGTGGGCTGACACTATTCTGACCCGAGCCAAAGTCGCCGCCTTGCTGGTTGAACTGCCCTTGTTGTCCTCCCATGCCCATGCCCATGCCCATGCCCGGACCGCCGCCCATACCTGGCATACCGCCATTCTGCTGCATCATCTGCAGGAAGAACTCGAGAGGAACTCCCATGTCCTGAGCCATCTTTGCCATCTGAGGGTCGGGTTGCATGCCCTGAGTCATTCCTCCCATTCCACCCAGGCCTCCTGGCTGTCCATCACCGCCAGCGTTGCCAAACAGAGCTTTCATGTGCGCATCTTCCTGCTTCTGCTGGTTTATTGTGTCCGACATGCTTTGTTGCCTGATGGTGTACTGCGTCCATGTGTACTCATCGAATCCATAATTGAAGAAGTCGGTCTGGTCGGTTCCTGGCAACCTCCAAGGCTTGGAGTGTTCGGCGAGATCGGCGTCGATATCGAGCTCTGTGATCGGTTTCCCGTTCGCTGGCCATGTCGGTATTGCGTTCACGTCAAGTCTACTTGTGCGGATCTCGGGGAAGTCTTTACCTTCCTTGCCATTGTGGGTCAGTGTGCCTTTGACAGCAGTTGGAGGAGCTGCGGAGCCTGCTCGTTGTGCCTCAGACTTGACGGCCGGAGTGCTAATCTTTGCCTTCTCCTCCTTGACTGCCGAGGCTGCGTTCTTTGCCTGTTGTCGCGCTGCTTTCGAACCTGGCCTGGCAGAGGGTCAGTATTCCACGAGATGAGAAGGCTGGCGGCGGCGGCACTTGAGTACGTACGGGGGCTCTGCTTTGGCGCCTTGTGGCTTCTCCAATGTAAATTGAACATCCTAGTCATGACATGGCGCGATCAGTATATGGCTGCGGTTGAGCAAGAATCGTGACAATACGTACATCATCGCTGTCGTCGTCCTCGGATGCATCTTCGGATACGTCCATGTTCTCCCCTTTTTCGTCTGCACCCACCTGTTCTTCTTGCTTGACGCCGCTCCCTCCACCTCCACCGCCGTAGAAATCATCTTCGTCGTCCTCCATTGTGCTTGTGTCGAGCAGCCGATGTTGGTGGAAGGAATGGAATGCCATTCAATCGAGGTGGACGCGACCTTGGCTTTCTGTGGCGCGAGCACCAGCCACAGTATCAACGGCCGTGCAGCACTCAGCACTGCTTCACAAGACCTCTGAGTCTCTGACCGGCTCTCGACTCTCCTTCACTTCCACGTCAACTCGATATGCATCGGTAACATGGCTGTCTCGGCGCCAACTGCGGTATGCGATATGCGATATGCGATATGCGATATTCGCACAAACTCATCGGCGGCACCACTGACTATCTTTCACAGTGGAAGCAGTTCAAGTTCTTCGATGTCTCCCCGGTGCGGCTCCCAGATGGAGATGCATTGGTGGCACTGGATGTAGGCGGCCATCTTGCAGCGCAACAGGACCCTACTGACCTTCGTAGCAAGCAAGTATCGGCACTGTGAGCTCTGGAGCCAACAATGTCCTCGTTGGCACGCCGAATGGATGGGTACATCTTCTGGACCAAACATTCAAATCAACTCGAGCATGGAAAGCACATGATGCCGGCAGTGTCACGCACATTGAGCAAGTCCAAGATAGCGCATACCTGTTGACACTTGCCGAGACTATGCAACATGAACCCGAACTGAAGGTCTGGACCCTCGACCAGAATGACAAGAAGACAGGCAATCCGAGATGTCTTTGCACCTTGACTGTCCAGAATGGACGCAAGAACTTCCCCGCCAGCGCATTCGCAGTGACCAGTGACTTGGCGCAACTGGCTGTTGGTTTCGCGAATGGCGCCGTGACTGTCGTCCGAGGAGATCTCATCCACGATCGAGGCACCAAGCAGCGGACTGTGTTTGAGTCGGAGGAGCCTATCACTGGTTTGCAATTCCGCGAGGCTGCTACCACCGCCTTGTACATTGCCACAACATCCCGAATCTTGGCTCTCGCCATTTCTGGTAAAGCGCAAGGCACTCCAGCACGGACTCTGGACGAGCACGGCTGCGCTGTGCGCTGTATGACCCTCGATCCTCAGTCCAATGAGATCGTGATCGCCAGAGACGATGCCATCTACACATACGGACCCAAAGCCAAGGCACAATCTTACATGTTCACCGGGGGTAAGAAGCTGGTAGGCGTGCATGGCGACTACTACCTGTTCATATCACCACCTGCCAGCAATATGGGTCGCGCCACTGGGCTTGGCGCTTTTCGCAGCACGAGAGCGGACGAGATCTTCAACGCAAGCACCATCACAATTCTAAGCCCGTACCCCAAGTTCATCGCATATTCAGACTCTGTGACGAGTCAGGTCAACAGAGTCTTCTCAGCGTGGGGCTATATCTTCTTGCTCACTATTGATGGCAAGCTGTACCGATACCATGAGAAGACGTTCCAGCAGAAGCTTGAGCAGCTCTACCAACGAACAGAGTACACTTTGGCGATCTCGCTCTCCAACAAGTATCGGGTAGATGCGGTGCAGCAGAACATCATCTTTCGCAAGTACGGCGACCATTTGTATCAACGAGGCGACTACGACACGGCCATGCAACAGTACCTGCAAGCAATCGAAAACACAGAGCCTTCACAAATCATACGCAAATTCCTGGACAACCAACGGATACGAAACCTGATTGATTATCTAGAGGAACTGCATGAGCACAACAAAGCCACCTCCGATCATACGACACTGCTGCTAAACTGCTATGCGAAGCTTAAAGATGTCGACAAGCTCGAGGAATTCATCAAGCAACCCGGAGAGCTGAAATTCGACCTGGACACTGCCATCATAATGTGCCGGCAAGGAGGTTACTATGATCAAGCAGCTTTCCTCGCCAGAAGACATGAAGAACACGGTCTTGTGGTTGATATCTTGATTGAGGATCTCAAAAAGTATGCGGAAGCATTAGCATATGTCGTGAGACTTGAGCCGAAAGAGAGCTACCCTATATTCATGAAGTATGGTACAGTGCTTCTAGAACACTGTCCTGCAGAAGCTACGCAGCTATTTATCGAGTACTTCACTGGAAACTTCAAACCGAAGAAGGACGCAGTAATTATAAAGGAAGCGCCTGCCGACAAGCAGGGCGGCGGCTTTGGCACTATGGCGACATCGGCGGCGCAAAACTTGGCAGCACTAATTCCTCTTCCCTACATGAACACAAGCGCGGTACAGACGCCCAAGACTGAGAACCAGACGACAATCAGTCAAGCTCAAGTGGTGGAAACAATGACCGAAGGCGAGTTCATTCCATACGATGTGCCTAAGCCACGCGTTGCGTTCTCCGCTTTCATCGACCATCCAGATCAGTTCATTACTTTCCTCGAAGCATGCATTGCCAGCTCGGGCGTCAGCGAAGAACACCGCACCGATCTTCACACCACACTCTTCGAGATGTACCTTCACGAAGCCACCACCACAAAAGGCGACGAGAAGCATCACTGGGAGAAGAGCGCGAAGAAGCTCATCGAAGAACGAGACGATTCAGTCGACACATCCAATATCCTCCTCCTCTCCGACCTGGAAAAGTTCCGCGACGGCACGATCCTCGTCAGCGAAAAACAAGGTCTCCGCTTCGACGTCTTCCGCTCCTACACCGCCGCCCACGACACCCAAGGCGCCTTGAAAGCCCTAAAAAAGTACGGCCCCGAAGAACCCCAACTCTACCCAGCAGCCCTAGCCTACTTCACCTCCTCACCCCAAGTCCTCTCCGAAGCCGGCGAAGAAGAGATCGACTCAATCCTTAAAAGAATCGACTCAGAAAACCTCATGGCCCCCCTCCAAGTCATCCAAACCCTCTCAACAAACTCCGTAGCAACAATGGGTTTAGTAAAACGTTACCTCTCCACAACCGTCCAACGCGAAAGATCCGAAATCGAAACAAATCGAAAATTAATCCAATCTTATCGAAAAGACACTTTGCAAAAACAATCCGAAATTTCCGAACTCGAAACCAAACCTACTTCCTTCTCCGCAACACGCTGTTCAAGTTGTGGTCGAACCCTCCATTTACCTACCGTACATTTCTTATGCAAACATTCTTTCCATCAAGGTTGTCTGAATATTCCCGAAGATGGAACGGACGTGCGAGAGGATCTGGATTTGGAGTGTCCGATTTGTGCGCCTCAGAATCGAATTGTGAGACAGACGAGACAGGCTCATGAGGAGAGTGCGAGTCGACATGAACTTTTTACGACGAGTTTGCAAAACCCTGGTGAAGGTGGAAGGTTTGCGGTTATTGGAGAATGGTTTGGGAGAGGGGTGATGAGTGGTGGGAGTACGCAGGTTGTGGATCGATCGAGGAGGGCTTCGAGTGTGCACATGTGATTGTTGAGTGATTGGTCGTGGCGAAGTACATGCTTGATGAAGTAGGGGTATCTTAAATTCTAATTCGAGGCTCCATTCTCATTTCACAGTTGCTGCTCCTCCTAGTCCTCGAGGAGTCCTCTTCTTGACAGCTCGTAAACCCGGTAAAGTCCCATCTTTGCCGCTCTTCCTGCCTACCTCGACAACGACCATGCGGATGAAGTCCTTTAGGCCCCAGTATGCACTGTGGGCACTCAGCATAGTCAAGTACTGAATTTCGAATGTACCACCACCATATTTGACAAAGTAATCGATTTGCCCATTATCGTTCAGCAAAGTCATGCGTTTCTCTGCAATTTCTTCTCGAGTGAAGTCATGGATTTCGAGCTCGACATGACTCGGCAGACGGTTGAGAGACGACTGAGCTGTAATGCCAGGAGCAGGATGGACGCTGTAGCCTCCGAACCAGCGACTTGCGTTCGATGTACCGGCCGGAAACCAGTAGCTCGGCGTATTGCTCGGAACGTGAGCTTTGCGGAGCGAACCAGCGTAAGCTGCATCGACAGCGGCATTCATCTGGTATGCGACAGGATCGTAGCCGTTGATGATGTTGTAAATGTTGTCGACGGATATGCAGCCGTATTGGCCGCGTTCTGCACAGATGCTGGCAGTGTTGCTGGTTGGATCTGCAAGGGCTTCGGCGGAAGGGTGATCGATGCGTGGGCGAAGCTGTGAGCGGCGCAGAAGGACAAAGAAACCAGCTGGGCTGCCAGCGAGGAAGAGGTTGCGGGTATTGAACAGGAAATGATCTGGCTCCTCCACGTCGAGATCGAGCTTGGTCGGGTCAGCCAGATGAGATGGTACGATCGTTGGCTGCTTCGATAGAATATCTATGGCCATGACGCTTCCCAGTGAGTGTGCTATGATGTGAACCTTGCCGTGCTGCGCAAAGCCTGGATTGTTCTGACACCAGAGTTTGTACACTCGATTTGCTTCCTTGATGACTGCAGCAATCATCTTCGGCTGATGATGCGACATGTAGTAAGGTATGTCGAGCATGACATCTGACACTATACCCCTCACAGAAGGCAGAGTGTCAGGTGTGATGTCTCGCAAGGTGAACTCATTGACGGCCGGGTCTGGTGGTACGTCCGCGCTGTTGTCTGGTCGGTATCCGCCCTCCTCGAAGGAGAGACTATGACGCCAATTGATAGGCAATGTCATGATCCCACCCATGTCTTTGCGAAAATGTGTCTTCACTTCTCTATTGCCGCATTCGACCATGATCTCGCGCCTGAAGTCGTTGATGGCGTGCGTGAAATGGAAGCTTTCCATGCGCTCACTTAACTTCTGCCCGATGCCATGTACGACCAGAACAAGATCCGTAACGTGTGGACGCTCACTCCTGGAAAGATCGGGATCTGTCTTGGGCATTGCGGATGTTGAGTCCGCTGCCGTTTCTGAGACTGCTACGCCCAGCTTGGCTTTGGTCATTTTGGCTCCTTTCTTAGGGGGATGTAGTTTGTCCCATATGCTTTGATCGAAACCACGGGTGACAGGAATGCCAATCGCGTGCCCTTTCCGAATGTAGTTCGCAAGTGGACGTCTGCCATAGTAGGATGATGGAAGTAGTGTCGGCTTCAGTATCGTCGCGTCCCGGTCGTCCGAGTAAATGACGCCGCATGTCGCGTAATTTCGAACAGCACCTGCTCTACCGTACGTAGGATTGCCATGCGCTCTATTGTCTGCTCCGCCGGGCCCGGTCGAAATGTCAATGATATCGCATGCGGCCTCTACAGCTTTTGCACGTTGCTGTTCGACCGTTTCAGGTGGTTCTGCTGAGGTCAGAACAGAAGTCGCTGCTCCAAGAATGCTTCGGTCCCGGCCAGAAGTGATAGAAGCAGGTCTACTGACAAGAGCTTTGGAAGGCTTCTCGGGCCAGAGCTTATGTACAATCTTCATCTCGCCAATAGCTCCGACCTCGACGGCGCTATTCAGCTCGTCCTTCCACGTCTCGGTCCAGCATTGCAGATCGATATAGCCAGCCTCCAGCATATTTGCTACAGGCACTTCCACCGGCAGCATTGTGTCCTTGTAGAACCAAGTTGCACGGATAACTTCAGCAGTATCATGGACAGGCGCCCAATAGATTGGTGTCATCTGCAGATTCGGCATCTCCACCTGGTGCAGTCTCGAGATACCTACTGCCACCATTGCCATCGGGCTCTTGTCTGCCTGCCTACGTTTCGCTGGTGCAGGACTCTGCTCAGCGAGGTGCGTCGAATCCGCCCATTGATATGTGTCCTGCTTCCGCACCTGCGGTCTTGCCGGCCTTTCATCGAACTTCTGCAGGGGCGATGGATGTAGCTTCTTTTTTGACAGAGCTCTCGCGAAGGGCGTGCCGGTTATGGTGTTCTCCATGCTTCCTGAAAGCTCTGTAGCACTGCTTGGAAGCACGTCAGGGATATCTGCATCTTCTATCGGCGAACCTTCGACATGGCTGAGACTTGACGGTCGATGTTGAATAGCTCTGGCCTTTGGTGTCCCTGGACCTCGTGATCCAGGACCAGAACCAGACCCTCTCCTTTCACGCTCATGTCTCGCCAACGAAGAGCTCGTACGTGGCCTCACTCTGCTGCCTTCCTGCGAAGACCCCTTCTCGCCCTTTTCCTCGTTCCATTGCAAGATCTTCTTCCTCAGGTCGTGCCACGCCTTGTCAAGCGCAGTATTGTCGTAGTCGGAGAATGGCTTAGGCGGTTGTCGGTAGGTGGTTGTCGTTGACGAAGAGGGTGGCGGTAGTGGACTGAGAGGGTCGTCTATGGGTATAGGACTTGTGTAGAAGAACCTGGCGTTTATGGCAGGAGGCGGCTCCGAGATGCTCTCACGAATGAACTGCGTATACTGATTGGCAGCTCTGCTCGAGCTTGACATGGTTGAGCACTCCAGTCCTCCAAGTCAACTCAACTTGTGATGCGGATGCCTGCTCTGGCTGTTTCAATATCGACGTGGCATCGGCAAGGCCCTGCCGCTACCAGACTATCGTTCCCCCCTTTGCATAAGCCGACTCTCGGTCATAGAGTGAGCATGGCGGTATCGTTCCTTCTCGCATCTATTCATTATGAGTAGTGATGCATAGGAAAGGGTGAGACAGAAGACTACATGTAGGTCTACCAACACAGAAGGGACTGGATGTTTGAGCAGCCACATGGCAATGACGCTCACTGCTGTGGCTGACGCTTGCCACCTCGTGTCGAGGAGCATTTTTGAAATCACTTACAATATCCGTGAGCTTCATCCTTTCTTCAATAGCAGAACACTCGTGTGCTTCACCAAGAGATCATATCTGGATCTGTGGACGCTGCAGGAGATTTACCAACCATAATACTATCTTCTTTCCAAGGACATCATCCCGCTGACCCTGAACCGCGGACAAGGTGATTGTTTGGATTCGAAGGAACGCATGAAGCTTCCATCGTTTGTGATCGCCATACCTTGCTTCGCTTTTCCGAGAACATCTTGAGCATCATCGACAGGCAGAGCACTTCGAACTGATCCTGCACGTAGTGATGTTTGTCCTCGACATGGTTACGTCTGAGCTTAGAGACTAGACTGATGGCGTTACTCGATCGAGAAGCTGGAACGTCCCAGTCCACGGGTTGCCTCTCCTCGAACTATGGGTGGGAGCTTTCGTTAGCGGAGCGAACAATTACGACTTCGTTCGATCAGACCAACATAGGCGAGCGTCTGCTGCCGACATACGACCCGGAGATCGACTAACGGGGGCCAAAGCCGGGGGCATCATGTTTCCAGTCTCGATCTCCTGGACTGCGGATCACAATACAATACATGGGGTCTTTACTACCTTTCCAGGTGTCTTCCTTTCTGCATCCTTGCTGCTCATCGCCCTCGGGTATCTGAAATACCTGGCCGACAACTCTTTGGCGCACGCAGCCAGTACTTGCTGCGAACAGGATCTTGCGAAACTTCTGTGGAGCTGCGGCACCTCTTTGGACAACAAACGCGTTTAAGAGTCTGAATGCTGCTGGACGAGGTTGTCGAATCGCTGGTGTAGCTTGTCTTCTGGCTGTCATCCAGTTCGCCTTCGCAAGGTATGGCGAGCAGGTTCAAAATTGGTCCAGTTGTATCGAGACCAACGCAAGCAAGAGTATATATGCGTGGAGTTGCTAAGCGCCAAGGCTGTTCTAAGCGTAAAGAGAGCAACGCCAGGTTCAGTCTAGCCTAAGAACTACCAAACGCGGCAGACTGGGACCACAAAGTCGAGCTGAAAGAGGGGGTGTGTGCGCCACAGGGCCGAGGAGCTTCACATGCTGCAGCATAATGTAAGTGCCATCAAGTTCGTCACGGCAGCTAAGAGTATATGTGGTCGGTTGTTCTCACACCAGCTGGGAGCGTTCCTTCACAATGATTTCCCTTGCGCGCGTGAGGCATGGCCTCGAGAGCGCTACGTATAGGCAGCTAGCTGTGGGCATTGCTGGTGGAGTCTTCACGTTGTGGATCCTTAGAAAGTTGCTCAGAGAGCTGCCGCACAGATTGTTTCCAAAGTGCGTTGATCTTTCCCAATGGCAGTATTCATACACACTAACAAATATTCAGTGCCATTCCTGGCGAACCGAATACTGCATTACTCGCCACTATCCGACCAAATAAGGGCGAGGAATCGACTGGAGACTTACAGAATGCTCGCGAATATGACTACGTAATTATCGGTGGCGGTACAGCAGGATGTGTCTTGGCCAACCGTCTTTCAGAAAATCCCAACGCTACTGTCCTCGTCATAGAAGCCGGCCATTCAGACCTAAAGCAGATCTTCTCTCGCATCCCAGCTGGATTTGGACGTTTGTTCGGGACCTTGGCTGACTGGAACTTCTACACCGAAAAGGACAAAGGCTGCAATGATAGGAAACTCTTCTGGCCTCGTGGGAAGATGCTCGGCGGCTGCAGTGCGATCAATGCTATGATCTACAACAAAGGTGCAGCTGAAGACTACGACGAATGGGAAAGGCTAGGAAATGCCGGATGGGGATGGAACAGCGTGTCGAAGTATGCCAAGAAAGCAGAAGCGTTCCAGCATGGACCTCACTCCGCACTCACCTCCTCGGAAGTAGCTGAGCATGGTCGCAGCGGTCCATGGCAGACTGGATACACGGCTTTCGCTCCACTTTGTATGGTGTTTTTGGATGCCTGCGAAGCCGTTGGTATTCCAAAGATCCGCGATTTCAACACTTCCAAGGGCATGATCGGCGCTTCACAATTCCAGACATTCATCGACTCCAAGGGCCAGAGATCTTCCACTGCAGTCGCATATCTGACGAAAGAAGTAGCAAGTCGACCGAATCTGAGCATCGCCACAGGTCAGATGGTGACCAAAATCCTCTTCGCCACTTCTGATGCCAAGCCTCGCGCAGTCGGTGTTGAAATGGGCTCGACGAAGATTAGCCCAGTTCGTTACGTTGTCAAGGCGAGGAGAGAGGTCATCTTATCTGCTGGCGCCGTCCAGTCTCCGCAAATTCTAAAGTTATCAGGCATTGGTTCACCTGCCGAGCTGAGAAAATTCGGAATCCCAACGATCAAGACCTTGATGGGTGTTGGCGAGAATCTTGCAGACCATCTCTGCGGCATCGCGGTTTTCGAATCGAAGCAAAAGTCTTACCAGTATCTCGTGGACTCACTCAAAAGTCTGCCCGCTCTGATCGAGTGGATGCGGTTCGGTACGGGTCCCATGACAACCAACATCGGTGAAGCTGGCTGCTTTGTCCGCGTTGCTGATCGACCTGACGCACCGGAGAGCCTGCGTAAGAATGACTTGTCCAGCGGGCCTAACGCCCCCGATCTCGAGCTTCTCGTCGGTCCTCTCGCATACATTTCCCACGGCAAGGTCGTGGCGCCAAGTACCAAGGAGTACTTCTCCGTAGGTCCTATCATGCTACGTCCAGAGTCTCGCGGCACAATTACTCTCGCCTCGTCCTCGCCGTTTGATGCGCCGTTGATCGACGCGAATTACCTTGCGACCAAACACGATCGGGACATGATGGTGTACGGTATGCGTCTCGCTCGAGACGTCGCGCACTCTGCGCCGTTCAAACAGGCTTTTGGAGAGTGGTACTTTCCTTCCCAAGATGTGGCAACCTTGACGGATGAACAGCTTCTCGAGGCTGTAAGAAATGGCGGCGAGACGATCTACCATCCATTTTGTACGAACAAGATGGGACCTGTTACTGACGAGACTGCTGTGGTTGATGCGGAGTTGCGAGTGCACGGTGTGGATGGACTGAGAGTGGTTGATGCTAGTATCTTTCCGAAACCCGTTGCTTGTCATCCATGTGCGCCGGTGGTGATGGTAGCTGAGAAGGCAGCGGATATGATCAAAGGGCCGTGACGTTTTCTTGATCAAGATGGCTCAGGATGCTACAAACTTGCAGAGCCGATTGGGCCACGAAGCTTGTCGTAAATAGATATGCCAGGCATATGCAAGACGTGCGTCGTGCTTGCGGGCTTTGATTCGAAAGACTTCGAGACGGTGGCATGGGCATTGGGATTGTGCATTGTTCAGCAGCTTGGTTGTGTCATGCGCAGGCACGATGCACACGTCTCCAAGCACGTGGACCTAACGAATTGTCGCTTGGACTAGTGTTGTGCCGGCTCATCCACGCACAACGTCCAACCACGGTGATCACCGTGGAGGCATTCTGAGGCTCTTATGTCCCCGGTATATCGCGAGATAACAGTACTGCTATTGCGAGCGACTCTGGTCCAACCCCTACCTCCATCCCTAGCGGTAGGTAGGATATCGCGGTATTCTTGGTAGCTAGGCCTAATCTGATAAGACCCGGCCTATGGACACTGCTATGGACGTAGTGGTTTTTGTGGTGGACATGAGGCTCGAGCTTCCATCCACGGTGGAAGCACATCCCTAGCTTGGACGCGTGGGGTAGCACTGCATATGGCCCACGTACGGTCGGTCCCTTGGGTGAGCCCACCCACTGTATTGTTCACCGCCCGTCCGTTCACCCGTCTATTTCGACGTCACATCGTCTTTCTCTGGCTCGCGAAGAGGCTGAGGCTCGGAAAGGGCAAAAGGGCATTTGGATGGGTATTTTAGTGTATACAACAACAACTACAACACCGGCAGGCCTCGCATGCCTGCTCGCACCAGGACCCGGTCAGCAGGAGTGCCGAAATAGCAGACACGGGAATTGGTGTAGCGTGGCTGGGCGTCTGAAACCATGTCAAACGGCCGGTCCAAGCACCAGCAGCAACGGAGAGTTTCATGATAAATCATGTCGTTGCGTCCCGCTCGAGCCTCGAATGCCTCAATGCAGTGTCGCAGTGTCGGCGTGGTCGCACATGTTCAGCAAGCAAGGCAGAGTGGGCTCGCGTGGGTATCCCTATATCGCTTGTTGCACCAAAGTTCCCTCGTGTTCTCTTTGCGTGGGCTGGGTGGAGTTTCACATTGGTGGGCCGACCACGATCAAGCACAGCTCCTTCATTTCCTCGAGGCTCGAGCACGGCGGCGGCGGCGGCGGCGGCGGCGCGGAGGAGCGGGCGGCGCGACCATTGCGCATTGGCGAATGGGAAGCGCTGCTGCGAGGCCAGGATCAGCGCAATACCGCAATTTACTGGACCAATCACAGCTGGCACTCTGGGAAGCTTCCCGAGCTCGTGAGCACTGAGTCGTGCCTGCTCTCTCCATGACATTGACATCCGACCTCACTCGAGCTTGCCTCGCGAGCGCACGCGCAGACGGCGAGGTCGAGGTCGCGGTCGCGCGCACTTGCAAGTCACGCTGCTTTCCCACTCGCGTCACTCGTTTGCAGCAGCAACACCTCCACCACCAGCGCCACCACCGCACGTCGCCGCACATCGAAGCATGCCAACACACCGCCACGCCTCTGTGCTCGGCTCGTGAGGAGAAGCTTTCAGGCACAACACAGCTGCAGCACCAGCACGGCATTTCGAGCGAGCTCGGCGCCTTCCGACGTCTCAAGCGAGGAATGGGCATGAGCCTGAGCCTGAGCATGAGCATGAGCAGCAGAAAAGGTGCCGACGGTCGCGCCAATGCCAATGCCACTGCCAGTGCCAATGCCCGTCGCCCAAGCTCCGCGCATCACCACCCTCCGCATTCGCTATCTGCACATCTAGAGCCGACATCCACATGCACATCATATCGCCGCTCGGAGCGCAGGAAACGAAGCTCCGCCAAAACGCTATGCGCATTGCTCGCGAGCACCATCCCGACCGCCATGGCACAGAACTGCCTTTCTCTCGCCGACTCCACAGCGTGTCCGGCGTTCAGTGCAGCCTCCATATCCACCGACACCAACCTGACTGGCCTATTCCCCTTTTTGCAGAATGTCTCAGACACGGCATCATTCGACACTGCTATCCAGAATTATATCGCTGGCGATTTTACACAGTTACGGTTGGTGTGCCCAGCAAGATGATGCCTGCCCATCGACATCCCCGCTGACCACGCGCAGATACCAACAACTAATAGGCTGCTCTGATGTCGACTTGGATAACACCACACACTATTACGCCCGATACACCACCAGCGTCTTGTGTAACGCCATCGTTCAGAACTCCATCGATGCCTGCGGCTTGACCGGTGATGCAACACGACCACTCTGTGCAGACAGCTGCGCCGAGTACGCTCAGAGCGAGCAGCAGATCACTGCTAGTAACATTTGTGGCACCGCTGGCAACAACGCTCTCACCCAAATACGCGCCGACTTCACCAATTGCGCCTTGCCTGCTACCTCCATAACACGCTCATGCATTGAAGCCGTTGAGAACCAGCCCGACAATTGCGGCTTTACCGAAAATCTTTCCGGTCTGTGCTCCTACTGCGCAGCAAGCTCACCGAATGCAACAGACTCCTGCTGCCTCTTCTCCAACACTACCGACCGATGTGACGGCGTAACCCTACCCATCATAGCATCTGCCTCGCTACAGCCAGTCACCGTCACTGCGTCCGCTACCGGCACGCCTACCGCTGGAGCAGCACGACAGTCTTCCGTCGGGAGCAACAATGATGGCCTGAGCGGCGGACAAATCGCAGGAATCGTTGTTGGATCAATATTGGGCGCGCTACTCATCCTGGCTGCCATTATTGCAGGATGCTTGCTGTTGAGAAGACATAGAGACTCCAGTCCAGCCACCAGTGTCTTCAACCAGCCATCCACCGGACGATCGCCGCAAATGACTTTCAACGACGGCACAAGAGACGCGCAGGAGCGCGCAGGTCTGGCCGTCTTGCCAGGTGGGCGAGTGGCACGCATGTCGGCCTTGGAAGGCTCCAGCAGCTCAGACCACAACGTGCCCTACGCCATGGGCTACACCAAAGACATGCCAGAAGACGATGCGCCAGAACAGCTGGCGCCACCTCCGAAGCGTAGTGGCTCGCTCTCGAGTGGGTCTCAGCTTGCGATTGGAGCAGCCGGTGTTGCAGACACGTCGCCCAGCTCTGGAGCGGAATACACCTCTCCAGAATCACAAGGGCAGAGCGAGCAACTCAACTTCTTCAAAGACTACTACTCACAAGATGAGATCCGCCCGGGAGACTTGGTGGCAACGTTATGGGCCTATGAACCACGCGCCGCTGACGAATTCCAGCTTGAGCGCGGAGACATGATCAAAGTGATAGGCATCTGGGACGACGGATGGGCTACTGGAGTCCGTGTCAGGCAGAGAGCCGATGACTGGAGGCCGGAGGACAAAGTCGCACGGGACAGTGGCCTTAGCGAAGCCCCTCCCCAAGACCACACTGACGAGGGCGAAGTCAAAGCCTTCCCACTCGTCTGCGTCTGTCTTCCTCAGCATTGGAAGAAGACGATCGAGGGCGACTCAACGGACGGCACTGGGCCTCAAAATCCCTTCCCTGACCCTCGAGGCTGAAATCAGACTCTGACGAATCTGCCACGACACGACTGATGGAAAATCATTGGCATAGCGCGGCGCTTGGAGGAAATCTTTCTACTACTTTCTGCCGGCCATGTATGCACGAGCCAGCAAACACGATGCGAAGTCAGCATCCGCAGCCCAACACTCCTTTCGGGTGCACATGCACGCCATCGAGCCCAAAAAATCGCATTTCTTCCTGCGTTATACCCCGAGCTTCGAGGCTTTCGGTCTCAAGCGATTGACTTCTGCTTCTGAGCTCGACGAAGGAGAAAGGGACCGCGCAACGGATTTGGCTTGAAAAATTTGGATCTCGCCATGTGCGGAACGACACATCACCAACTCTTACCACGCAATCACCAAGCCTCTTTTTTCGCAGAGATACCCTGAATGTATATACCAGTCTAATGTACTCCGTCTAGTCAGACCAATCATCGTGAAGAGTTCTCAACTTGGTGACCAATTGCTGCCCGAAGAATTGGAATCGAGATCCTCACGTGCGAGTCAGGAATGGTCCCACGTGTTGGACATGATTCAGGAATCATCGCGAGACTGTTCCTGCATGTCATGGACTTGTGGCGTGAGAGGATGATCAAAGGGGCAGGTGCGTAAGCAAGTCGATCATGAAGAGTATCGTTGGCAACCAGACAATAATTTCAGCGAGCCGGCCACCATGGCCTTGCAGAACGTCACTGACGACTGTCTCGCGTGGGCGTGCAGGAGCAGCACGCATCCATATTACGAATTGCGATGCCGGGAAGCATCAACGACGATCTGAACGGTTTCTCATGCCAGCTCGTTTGCTCTGCTGCTCATCCCGACCAGAGATATCGTCAAACGGTCAGCCGCGATGTGTCGTGCTCAGTCGAAGGGACTAGAGGTTGATTCTGGCTATCTGAAAAAGTGACAACATTCCTTACATCAGTTTGGCACGAGATTCAAGCCCCAGCAATTCTCAGCAATGAAGCATCTCACCGAGCATTAGATGCCCCCATCCGCATCCACGGCCGCCTCTTGAGCCCAAATGCTTCTCTCCTCCCAAAGCAATTCTCATATACGCCAGTCTCCTTGGAGTCCAAGGCCCAAGCTCGTTGGTAGAGGATTTCAGAGTTTTGAAGACTGCTTGAATCGCCACACTTTGACTCACATCACTAAAACCGATAGGTTCATTATAGGGAAAGGGAGTGAGATCGATTTCCTTATATCTAGAAAACAGCGCGAAACCCGCGATAAGGATTAATATAGTACATTGCTTGGTCATAATTCTTTTCCTTCGGCTTCTTCCTTTTGTGCGATCGATTATTGGCGTTATGTAAGGAAAGAACTCTTTAATACTGTTTGAATCTTTTTTGATTTGGGGGAGTCAGGCCGGGGATGGTTTAGTGGGATGGGACTTGCTTCGTGCGGTGATGAATACAACGTCCATGAACTCGTCTATTTTGGCTTGACGTTCGTCGCGAGGCATCATGGTGTCGTGACCGATTACTTGAGCACTGCTATTTGGGAGGCTAGTCACGATGTCCCACGCACATCGTCCGCCGGTGATGTGATCCAAGGACGGAGATTGTCTCGCAACCATGTAAGGATTCTCGTGGGTAGCTGGCTTAGGCACAGCGAATACCACGCTATTTGTGCCGACTGCCATGGCTGAAATAAGAATGGATGGATCCAAGCGAACGACTTGATGGCCAGCACCGAGCATTGTGTCCATCGTACACATCGAAGCCTACGAACCAATCTGCGAAGAAGATTGCTGACATCTTTGCTCGTTCTACGAGCTTTGCACGATCTGTGTAGTATTGTAATGTGTCATTGGCTAGAGAATTGTCGTCTGAGCGTCTGCAAAGACAGAGTACCCCTAAACGGTGTCGAGATAGAAATGGTTGTGTGAATCTACTGCCTCACCTCTACTGTCCTGACGCCATATATCTTACGACATTGCTTATCTTGAAGAAGCAAATCTTGATCTGCTCGCGAGGCATGATGAGTGGACTCTCCAGTTTTTTTGGCCCAGATCCTGAAGTTCAGGATCGCAGTCTCTGTGCCACCGAGTCTCGTCGCGGTCGTGCTTCGACGGAGATATGAAGCTCATCTATTGCGAATGTGTCGAAGCTCCAGCTTGCAGGCATACAGCCGAGAACTGTGTCCTATGCCGTTCGCCTATCGCACAGCCCTATCATGCATCCAGTGCAAGAGTGCAGGGATACCGTCTTGTGCCAGCAATGATGATCGCTGGGCTAGTGCCCACCAGAACATCGCTTTGTGCGCGATCGGCTAATTGACAACGCTATTCGGTTATTCGAGCTCATTACGGGCAAGAGAAAGGCAAATTTGGGACTTCTGAACGACATTCCCGAGCATTTCACCGTGCAAATCATACCTATCTCAATCCTTTCGATTTCTCCCATATCCATTCTGCGATCCAAACACTCGGCTCATCGAAGATTCTGGTTCCGAACTCTGCCAAGAAGAAAATGGGTATCAGACTCGCAAAGACATTGAATAGCTCAGCCGGTCGAAATCCATCAGGACCAATATTCTTTGACGTTATTCCATGATTCCATGCGCCCACGGGTATTTGAGCGAAGGGCCATTGTGGTTTGGGGCCACGGAGCCAGGCGAAGCCGGTAAGAAGGAGGATACTTTTGGTCAAAGTGGTTGTAATGATAGAGTGGGTGAGGTAAAGCGAGAACGAATTCTTGCCGAGATCTAGAAGGATTTAGTGGGTAGGCATTGTTCAAGGGGCATTAACAACTAACATTGTGCAAGTCGGCCTTCTAGTAAACCTTTGAGCCACTCGATCTCTTTGCAGGTGAGAATGAAGAGCCATGAGCTCCAGAAATACCTGTTCAATATCAGGTCAATGCATGTTTCAATTGTCAATCAGATAGTGTTCAGGTCTTACCAAAAGTCTCGCTGGAATCCCATCGGCCATGATTTCCAGTACTGCCAGGGGACAAGATACCATGTGAACTTTGGCCATGTGTCGCAGGTCTCAATGGCTTTGCTGCTGCTCATGTCGGATTTGAGGATGGGTGTACTAGCGAAGAAGAGCGCTACGACAAATGCCAAATGGAGAGCGATTGATCGTATAAGCTTACGCGTCGACAAGAAGTCGCAAAGCTCCGTCCAGCCCGGGATCCATACTCGTTGTTCCGAAGCATTCAGTAGATCTATTTCCGACGTGACTAGTCCTGCGAAGAAAGCCGCAAATTCGGTTCCTATAGCAGGACCATATGTTAGCTCTGCTATGGGCTTGACAATGCAGACTGTCAGCTTGACTTACTGATGGTGAAGAATACGAGGTACAAAGTCAGCCCAAGTGTGAGCCAAACCCTCGATTGTGCCCTGAATTGATGGATTGCGAACAGCCACATAAAGAGCGCCATGCTACCCTTGTACTCAACAACCACGGTCCACAGGATTCTGCTGTAATCAGAAGTAAACGCGTCGAAGTAGTTTGTCAGCTGGAAGCAGTCCAGCATCCAGTAAATGCATGCTTGAAAGATGTTACTGGGAGACAGCGACGGAGGCCACGGAGGTTCGATCCCAGTGATGTAGAAAAACACGACCGTCAGAAATGTCGTTGCTATAGCTGGAATGAACAGTCGAGCAGGTCTACGGATTACAGCCGAGTTCAGCGCGTCGATGAACTCTGCCTGTCGTCCTTGATGAAGCAAGACTACGAGTCGACGTGGCACCACATAGCCTGTCAAGGGATATTACTGTCAGCGAGTGATTTCCCATGCCAAACCATCCGGCATATATGTGGGCGCGTCTGCGACTCACCGGAGATAAAGAAGAAGACTTCTACCGCGATCGATCCACCTGTGAAGAAAAGCCTGATGACTGGCAAGGCCGCTGGCGTGTGGAGCCATAGCACTTCTTTGCCAATCTTGATCTTCGTGTTGTAACAATTCCCTAGGTAGATGACGCCAGGCTGAACGTGGTGCAATACCACGAGAAATGCGGCGATGCCTCGCAAGCCGTCCAGCCACGCAGTCTCGCGCCTTTTCTTGATTGTTGCCGTTGTGACCGCCGGCTTCTCTGCGACGAAGACATCACGGCTTTCCCACTCAACTCGATTGGCCCGAGGCCCATCGAGCCAGTCCATTAGGCTCTCCATTCTCGACATGGTGTCGACGATACCGTTAACATCGTCCGAGATTCATTGTTCGAATCGACTTAGGAAGGCGTCTTGTTGTTCAAGGCGCACTGCAAAGGTAGAGAAGGCGACCAGAAGAAGGCCGAGGTTTGCGGAGCATATCGATCGTCGAACTCTGCTACCCATCCAACCCATCTTTGGTACAGTGCCATCGACGCCACGCGAAGAGCCTCGCCCATTGGAACTAGCCCCTCATCACGCAGCATGACAGCGTCCAGATACGACGTGGCATCACATGCTTCAGGTGAGTCCAAGAAGGTCGCGATATGGCTATCGCTGGATGGTGCATATCTTTTTACTACATAGAAGATACTACATTTCAGGCTGGAGATAATTCTAGAACTACTGCGCGGCGACCCCTTGAACTTCACATCCTGGTCGCTAGTCTCAGGTACACAGACTGCCTTGGCACGCTATTCCCCTTCGGGGGCTTTGCTAAAGGTAGTCTAAGGGAGTTTCTAGGGCTAGTAGATAGAGCTTAGCTCTATATTTAATATTATTAAAATAGCTAAAACTAGATATTACTAAGAAGCCTAAAGTTATCTAGCTTAAAGTCTAGTAAGTAAAATAGTAGAAAAGTAATTCTCTATAGTAAAATTAATAGTAAAGTTATAAGAGATTACTAGAATATCTAGTAATTAAGTTTAAATAGAGAGTAGTATATTTCTATAGAAATAGTATATTTTTTAGAAACTTAGAGAGCTTTTAAATATATTAGTAATATATAGTTTAAGCTAGAAAGTTAAGGAATTAAATACTAGAAGTATATACTCTAAGCTATAAAACTAGATATTAGATATTCTAGAATTCTAAATAGTAAATCTAGAGATCTTAGATATATATAGAAAGCTAAGACTTTACTAGATATCTATTAGTCGCTTTTAGTATTACTATAGATTATAGCTCTACTTAATAGGCTATATAGCTAGCTTACGCTAATTATATAGCTTATTAGTATATTCTCAAATTATATCTAGATAGTATATTTTAATAAAAGCTAAGTAGTTCTAAGAAGCTTTACTAAAAGTATATTTAAAATAGATATCTATAATAGAAATAATATATTTAGAATATCTATAAAGTTATAAATAAAGAAGTAAGAAGTAGAAGAAAGGAAAGTATTAAATACTAATCTAGAAATACTAAGCCTTAGTATAGTTTATACTAACTAGAATATACTTTTATATATTAGTATAAGAAAAGAATATATAGAGAGTATTAATATAGATAAATAGTAGTTTTAGTATCTAACGATATAATCTAAGAAACGAATAGTTCTTAAAGTAGGAACTAGCGCTTTATTCTATAGTACTTAGAATTAGGTAATTTAGGATTATTAGTAAGATATTAGTATCTTAGAGTACTATATAGATATCTATTAGAGGTCTAGATAGTATAGAAGAGAGTTCCTCTATAGTACTCTTCCTTTTCCTAATAGTCTATCTTTAGATTATAGATAGTTCTTCTTATACTATAGATCTACTTTAGTAGTATAGAGATATCTCTAAGATACTTCTCTTTAGGATCGACCTCTAGAAAGTAGTTATATAAACCCTATATACCTCTTATATAGAACTTAGAAGAATATAGCTAAGCTATATAATTTCGTAATAGTAGATATATATCTAGCTAAACTATTTAATTTTATAGCTATATCTATACTTATTTCTACTTAGTATTTCTCTCTAGTATAGTTACGCTTCCTTTAGAACGTATTATATATTCTTAGTATCTTTAAAGTAGAGATAAGATATTTCTAAGATATCTAACTATTTCTTTATTTTAAGAACTTTTTATATATAGAGTTTATTTACTACTAAGGATTAGATATTCCTATATACTTTCCCTATCTTCTTTTTTAATAACTTCGCTCTTAGTACTAGCTAAATACTATAGTTTTTTTTTCTAGAGCTATAGAGAGTATATATATACTAAAATATAGAGATAGTTAAGATTAGTATATTTAGTTTTCTTTAGAAATAATAACTAAAGAAGGTACGTTTATTATCTTATATACGCCTTACTTACTATCTACTCTAGAATACTATAGAGATATCTATAGGATACTAGAAGTATCTATATATAAGTAAGGGCGAGTCGTTATATTTAAAAGCTTTATATTAATAACTTCTTTAAATATCTTTTCTCTTTTTATAATACTAGCTAGTATTAGATCCTCCTCTTAATACTACTCTACTTTAGTATAACTCTCCTAGTTCTTTAAATACTTTTAGTAATATTCTCTAAGCTCTCCCTTCTTTACTATTATTATAGAGCTTAACTCTTATTAATCTCTTTATAGTAGTAAATAGTAGTAGCTTTATCTCTATTAATATAGATAGTAGCGACGTATAGCGTAGCGCTTTAGATAACTCCTTTATATATATTTAGAAGATCTTAGGCTATAATAGTCCTTTAGAGTGTTATAATAACTTTCGTCTATATATTAAAAGCGAGACTAATATCTCTTTAAAGAATGTCCTATTTAACTTCTATAGAGTTAAGCCTATTCTTAAGCCTTATCTAGAGCTTTAGACTAGTTATACTATTTATTTTAAATATATTCGTAGATACTAGAATATTAGTACTAATAAGATAACTATTAATAGATAGCTCTCTATTTTAGATAGTTATAAGTATAAAGAGAATATAAAGTATAGCTAATATAGTAGTATTCTAGACTAGGATTATAAGATAGTAAGTATTATCTATAAGGTATCTTAGAGATATCTACTAACTAGATATATAGGTTCCTTGTATTATATAGTATTTTACTAACTTCTTAAAGTATCTCTATTACTATACTAAGTTAAGTATTAAGTACTATAATACTATATCTAGATACTCTCTATTACGTTAGTAACTAGTATAAGTACGCTAATAAGATATAGACTAGTTATAACTATATCTACCTCTATCTAAAGAATACTAATATTCTTAATCGTAATCCTTCTAACTAGGATTAGTTAACTTATAATAACTAGCTAAAGGCTAACTATTAGGCGGCCTAGAAGACTTTCCTAAAGAATTGCTCTATTAATCTAAATACTAAGGAGCTAAATATAGCTATTAATAAGGAAATAGAGTTCTTATACTTTAAAGTATTTAGTAAGAAGACTTCTAGTTACTAGTATAAAATTTAAGTATCTAATTTTCCTAGATTATATAGTCTAATAAGGGACTATTAAGAGATATTACTATTAGAGATATCTATAAAAGACTTAGATTAAGTAAATAGAATATTAAGCGTTTACTATATAAATCTTATAATAGTCTTTTTAGAAGTTACTAATAACTATTAGATCTTTAGTATATAGTAGTAGTAAATTCTTACATTGCTATACTATTCTAACTACTAGACAAGTAGCTATCCCTATCTATCTTTAGAGGTAAAAATCCTTAGCCTACGGCCTCCGGTACAAAACCCTCTATCTCCTTCCTACTATATAGGATTCCATCCCTACCTTTTATATCTATTTAGGCTATAGGATATAGAGAGGATCTCTATTGCTCCTTCCTCTTACTAGGCTCTTATTCCTACTTCCTACCTTCCTCCTCCTCCTTCTCTAGCTCCTTCTTTATAAGGGAGAACTACTTAAGGAGGCCCTCCTTAATTATCTATCTAGTTACTTCGTTCAAGCCTCTCCTAGTCTAAGTAATCTCCTACTATAACGATCCTATCCTTTAGAGGAGTTAGTTCCTTATCCTTTATCTCTCTAGGTAGAATAGTATAATATACTTAAGTATCTAGGCCCTATATCTATATATATACTCTAGTATCTTGCCTAGAACCCTCCTCCTTATTAGATATGCGTTCAAGCTAATATGTTTAGTCCTAATTAGGGTTACTATCGTACTCTATTTTCTTAACTATCCCTAGTATAGTTCCTTACCCTTTAGCCCTTCTTACTAGGCTATAGGGAGTCATTAGCCCTATTAGGATGTCTATCTTTTCCTAACTTAGCTTTCCTATTGTATATTCTATCTCTAGTATATCTACTATAACTTAGGTATTATTCCCCCTTATTAGATATATTCCCTAGTCTATTTATTAACCTATTCTACTATCTCTCTCTATCTTATCTTTAGGTCTTGTACCTAGGCTATACCCCTACTCCTCCTACATTCCTTCTAGACCCTCTTATATCTCTTCTAGATGTATTAGGTAGTAGGTTTATCGTTTGCCTTAACTAACTATTGTCTTATTATCTCTTATATATATATAGAGAGGGATAGGATTTATGTTTCCCTTTAGAGTACCCCTTCCGCTACGCTTTTATATATCCCTATAATATGTCTTAGGGCCTAGTTTTGGATCTTTTCTAGCCTTGATATAGCCCCTTTTCTATATCTAGGTAGTCCTTCTAGTATTATCTAGACTTTAGCCCTATATATTATTGTAGGCCTTACTATAGCTATATATAGGTACCTTGCCTTTTAGAATAATACTCCCTATATAGATTTGTATAGCCTTTAGAGTAAGGATATCTAGGATATGCCTTTCTCTACTACTTTCTTAATATATAGTCCCTACTATAGTTTCGAATCTACCTATACCCTTAGTAGTCGGAGGGATAGGGCGGACCTATCCTTAAACCCTAGTATATTAACTATAGCCTATAGGTTATATCTTTTTCTATTCCTAGTAAAGTAGATTAGTTAGTACTTCTATAGTATAAAGGTAGCCCCGTATTTAATTGCCTATTGTATATACTTATTATATACTATCTCTAGCTTTCTATAGTTCCCTTCTATACTTTTTCTATATATAAGAATAGGCTAGCAAAGGAGAGTACCTATACGCGGTACTAGCTACGAACCTAGAGGCGGCGACGTTATCGTCGTCGATAGAGCCAAATCTCTCCTACCTATAGCGCTACTTAGGAAGGCACTTTCAAGGCCTTAGGCGCCTAGGTAAAAGGAGTCTAGCTCTAAGGCGACTAGCTATTTAGAAAACTATCCGGACTACCTATCGAGCCTAGCGCGGCTACAACTAGTATAGGAACTAATACCGAGTCGATAGGCTAACCTTTCTAGAGAGGGAATCTACCCTAGGGATAAGGAACTAGCGTAGTAACCTAGGACTAATTGTCCCGAAGAGAAGGGAGGAATAACTAAAGAGGAGGTTTTAATAACTACTTAAAGGAGGAAGGAATATAGAGGATAAAGCACTTAGTATACCCTATAGCCTATAGCCCCTAAGGGAGTATAGCCCTAGATTTGCTCCCTAGGCCCTAGCTTTTACCCTAGGGGCACTAATACTAGTTCTAAAGGCTAGGTATCTAACATAAACTACTCCTTATACTGTATATAAGGTAGCCTACAAAGAATACCTAAGTATAGAAACTAATATAGGAAATCCAATTTCTAGTAGTATAGGTTATGTAACTAGATACTAAGTAAGGGTAGGGATAGTTTATAGCTTAGTAGAGAGCTAATATAGAAGTTAACTAGAAAGTAGGAGGAANTACTACCCTATTCCCTAAACTAGATTTCCCTCCTACCTAGTTTAAAGCTATAAAGGAACGAGTTAATAAAGGATACTAAACTAGAGGAAGTAGACATAATCTAGTTAAGGCGATAGAGATATAGGGAACCTCTTAATGTTTAAAAGACTAGTATAACTAAGGGTAGGGCTTAGTATCCCTAATAGTATAATAGAGAGTAGAGGTTTTTAATACCGTACAAAACTAGTAGAGGCTTTAAGGGAGTTAGGAAGGTAGAGTAAAGGGCTTTTTCCCTCCTAAGGAAAACTAGAGATCGCTACTTGTCTAGTAGTTAGAATAGTATAGTAATAAGATTAACCTACCTACCTATATATAAGAATATTAGAGTTACCTACGAAGCCTATTACTATAGTTTCCCTATCCTTAAGGTTAGAGAGGAGTATAGATATAAAGAATAGGAATAGGATTAGTAAAAGGGTTAATCCTTATAGTATTCTAGTTATCTAAGGCCTTACTTAGTCTATGTATTCCCTAAGTCTAAGGCATATTGTCCTATCCTAGAGGAATAACTAGATAAATTGTACGATATATTATAGGTACCCTTTTATCCTAATATTATATATTAGTCTCTAGTAAGATACATTGTCGAATGCCCCTAATATATCTAGGCATAGTATTAATACTGCTATCGTTAGGTCCGTTTTCTAGACTATCTAAACCTATTCTATTATTAGCTCTAGGGCTAATATAGTAGATCTTCCTAGTCTAGCTCCTATCTAGGATTAGGGAAGGAGATCCCTTTTTTCTACTTCCTTACTTATTCTTTCTATAATAATAGCCTCTAGGACCTTTACTATAGTGTTTAGTAGTACTATAGGTCTATATACTCTTAGCTTAGTATAGTCCGGCTTCTATAGTTTCTTTAAGACGACTATTATAGAGTATTTAAAGGGTTTAGGATAGTACCCTTATTATAGGCATACTATAAAGAATTTGTATAGCATAGGTCTAAGTTCCTATCGATATTCCTTAAGTACTAGGTTAACGATCTAGTCTAGCCCTAGGGCTTTTCCCTTAGGGAATATATTAAGTATCTTCTAGAGTTCTCCTATTCTAACTTCTTCCTCTATCTAGAATAGGCTTAGATAGGATATATATTATATATCGTCTAGGTTAGCCTTCCTTAGCTCTAGAAAGAAGTGTTAGGCTAGTGCCTCTACCTTTCCTTAGTTTTCTATTTGTATTATACTCTCCTTATCCCTAATCTCTAGGAATTAAGGGAAGGGATATCTCTAGCCTATCCCTTCCCTAGCCTACCTAGCTAGTTTCTAGATCTTATTCGGGTCCTCGGTAGCTTCTTTAACTATATCTCTCTAGCCTAGGTCCCTATCTTTCCTAATCCGCTTACCTTTAGCCTATAAGGCTATTAGGTATACTACTAGGTCCTTTTTTGTCTTATCTTTACTCTACTCCCTCTTAAAGTATCTTATTTTTCTTACTATACTACTATATGTCGAGCTAAGGAGGGCCGATAGGTATAAATGGATTATAAACTATAACAGAAGCTACAAGGAATAGTAGGGGCTAAAGTAGGAATAGCAAGTGTGTTGTTATTATTATCTATAGGTTGGAGCTAAACCTGAAAGGTGTTAGCTTGGATTAGTTATATAATAGTTATTATGTAATCTAGTCTGCCTTAGCATCCCTTGCTAGGTTACTAACTAGACTGTATATTCCAACACTCCTACTTAGATTAGTT
>LFZO01000158.1:0-65772 GCA_001578225.1 Pseudocercospora musae | reverse complement strand
ATACCTTACGACTTTCTTCGAGTATATATTGCTCCCTAACGTCCTTAATATATACTAACTCTAGATAGCTATTAACCTACTAGCCGTCTATGCTAAGCGTATTACTATTTAGTAGAAGGACATTATTATACTAAGTTTGCTTCTAAAGGGCTATAGTATCTTTATTAGAGATATAGACGTTAGCGAGAATCTATATAAGAACCGTTATACGTAATAAAGGAACGGATAGGTAGCTATTAGCGCTATACTATAGAAAGAAATGACTACTCTATCCTTAAGGACTACGATACTAGTAGTATATATAGAAGAAATAACTAGTTTGTCCTTTAGGACTACGATAATAGTAGTATATATAAATAATAATATATTCTCTATCTCGATATTTCGCAATTTCCGCCTTTCTAATGTTTCTATTGTTCGCTATGAACCTATTGAATTTTTAGGTTTAAATCCGGACAAACTTCCGGTTCCCTAAGATTAGACCCGGACAAATGGGTTAGGTTCGGTTTTGAACCCGAACCTAACCCGAACTAACCTACTAGGACGTCTAATTTAGGACTATAGGAATCTAACAAAATATATAGGAATATAGAATAAGAATAGACTTAGAAATAGGATTAGACTATATACTAATCTAAACTATAATCCTATAGGCTTAGACTAGTACTAGAGCCTAGGTATAAAGACCTTAATAGAAAAAGGTAGATTAGGACAAGATTAGGAAGAGGATAAAGAGGAAGGTAAAGGAAATCGCTACTAAAGTAATAGATATACTATAATAGCTTAATACAATAGCCTAGGAAGTATAGGAGATACTTACTAAGGTAACTCAAGAGGATATCCTAAAGGTAAAGTCCTCTAAGTATACTAAAATAACCTAGTTAAAGGAGTATAGTAAAGTAGTAAAAAAGATAAGATACCTAAAGAGGAAGTAGAGCTAGGATAGAATAGAAGAAAGCCTAGTAGTATACCTAAAGGCCTTATAGGCTAAAGGTAAATAGATTAGGAAAGATAGGAACCTAGACTAGAGAGCTATAGTTAAGGAAATTACTAAGGATCCTAAGAAGATATAGAAGCTAGCTAGGTAGGCTAGGGAGGAGGTAGGCTAGAAGAATTCCCTTCTATAAATCCTAGAGATTAGGGATAAGAATAGTATAATATAAGTAGAGAACTAAGGGAAGGTAGATATACTAGCCTAATACTTCTTTCTAGAGCTAAGGAAAGCTAACTTAGAAGATATATAAGATATAACCTACCTAAAACTATTCTAGATAGAAGAAGAAGTTATACTAGGAGAACTCTAGAACATACTTAATAGGCTCCCTAATAGTAAAGCCCTAGGACCTAACTAGATCCTTAACTTACTACTTAAGGAATATAGATAGGAACTTAGACTTCTACTATATTAATGTTTTATAGTATACCTATAATAAGGATACTATCCTAAACCCTTTAAACACTCTATAATAGTTATCCTAAAGAAACTATAGAAGCTAGACTATACTAAGCTAGGAGTATATAGACCTATAGTACTACTAAATACTTTAGTAAAGGTTCTAGAGGCGATTATTATAATTTATAAAGAGGATAAGTAAAGAGGCTAAGGAAAGGGACCTCCTCCCCTAATCCTAGATAGGAGTAAGACTAGGAAGATCTACTATATTAGTCCTAGAGCTAATAATAGAATAGGTCTAGATAGTCTAGAGAATAGACCTAACAATAGTAGCATTAGTGCTATACCTAGACATATTAGAGGCATTCGATAATATATTATATTAATAACTAATATATAATATTAGGATAAAAGTATATCTATAATATATCGTATAATATATTTAGTTATTCCTTTAGGATAGGACTATATATCTTAGACTTAGAGAGTATATAGACTAGACGAGGCCCTAGATAACGGATATATCCTAAGGATTAATCCTCTTACTAATTCTATTCCTATTCTTTATATCTACGCTCCTCCCTAAACTAGAAGGTAAGGAAACTATAGCGATAGGCTTTGTCGATAACTCTAATATCCTTATATATAGGAAAAGTATAGAAGGGAACTATAGGAAACTAGAGATAGTATATAACAAATGTACTCGAAACAATATGCCTAACTCCTAGGCTAAGGCGCGAGTACCTACGAGTATAGGAGACGCAAATATACCTCTATATAAACAAAATAGCGAAGGTAGTCCTAAGGAAAGGTAGAGGGGAAGAGGGATCTAGCCTCTATCCCTAAGCTAGACTAAGGGACAACTAGTACCTAGACTAGGCCCTAAAGGCCTAAAAGACTAGCCTAACTAGCTAAAATCGAACGGCAATATATAAAAGAACCTCTAAACCCTTACCAACGATATCTAAAAGGCACTAGATACTCCCTAGGCCCTAGACTTCCTATCCCTCCTCTTCCTCCTCTAGTAGGCCTAGACATAGCTCCTATACTAGCTAAAGGACACTAATACTACTAACGTTCTCTAAACCTATATATAGAACCTCTAAACTACTAAAAAAATACCTAAACTAAAAACATAGGCATAGGCTACCTCCTAAGGCTAGCTAGCTATACTAAGTATATAGAGAATCCCCCTAGAAAGTTACATAATTATAGTAAGAGTCGGTTATAACTTATAAGGAAGAGTAAGAAAAAATAAAGAGCCTTACTAACTAAGAGATACTATAGGGAATTAAAGACCTAGAGGTAATCGCTATAAAGAAACTTAAGAGTAGTAACCTAAGGATCTTTATAGTATCTAAACCTACTAAAGACAAGCTAATAAGCGAACTAGGGTAGATATAAAAGATACTTCCTAGTACTATAGTAGAGGCCCTAATACACTAGATACTAGTCTATAGCTTTAGGGCTATAGGATTCAATCCTAAGGACCTAAGCTATGCCTACAAGATCTAGGAAGAGAATAGAAGACTCTATCTATACCTTAAGATATCCTAGGTAGCCTAGCTAAAAAGCCGAAACATTATAGAAGGAAAGATACACTCCTCTATTATCCTAAACGTATAGAGCCTAGCTTAGGCAAAGGAAATTATATAGAAAGGCCTAGTATCCTAAGGTACCCTCCTTACTATAGAGAAGTTTAACCTAAAGTAGAGACCTATACAATACCTTAAATATAGACAATTTAGGTATATTACAAAATACTATAGAGCCGAATAGGCATATAGAAAATGTATAGGAATACATAGGATAGACGAATGTTAAGGAATACTAAGGAAATATAGTAACTACTAAGGCGCCTATATAGTATAGTTAGTATTATACAAAGTAAAACAAGTAGTAATAGTAAAAGCGAGAGTATTTAGAGACTAAGTAACTAGGAGCTAGAGCTACCTAACTTACCTAAAAGACCCTAAGGACCTAGAAGGATAGATAATAATCGGGTCTAAGAGAAAAGCTACTAGGAATACAAACCTAGACCTAGAAACCGAAGATAGGTTAAGAAAACTACTAGGGAGACTAGTAGGTACGAACTATACTACCTTAGTAGGTAGAGTATAGATAATAGAACAATAAGATCTCCTCCCTATTCTCCCTAGTTATAGACTAAGAAGGGTAGCTAAGCTAGAGCTAGAGCTAGGAAGCTATAGAAGACATATAGGCGTACTAGAATACCTAGGATAAATAGTAGTAAAGGAAAACTTACTATCTTGTAGTATAATACTAATTATAGCGTAGAAAAGATCTAAATCCTATTCCTCTAATAGCTAGACCCGAAGGGCTACTAAGTAGTAGTAATCTAAGAGCTATAGATTAACCCCTATAACGGGAATACTATAGTATACCTAGGATACTATACGATACTCCTAGGAGTAGTATATCTAAGGGTTGCTATATATATCTCTAAGGAGATAAGTATATAAACATAGAATATAAAAGAATACTCTAGAGATATAATTATAGTTAGACTCCTTATAGGAGATAGATAGGTTAATATCCTAAACTACTACAATCCTTCTAGCCCTACTAGAGACTATACCCTAAGTACCCTCCTACTAATAGAAGATGTAACCTAGGAAAAAGAGAAGGAAGAGACTATACTACTAGGTAACTTTAACCTATACTACCCTAGGTAGGGAGGGAACAATACCTAGAACTAATATTAGGTAGTAGACTACCTTATTACAATTATAGAAAAGGTATACCTTAACCTACTCCTAGAGCTAGGTACAATTATATAGGAGACTCCTAGGAGCTACTAGACCCTAGATCTAGTATTTAGGACTATAGGAATCTAATAGAATATATAGGAGTATAGAACAAGGATAGACTTAGAAATAGGATTAGACTATATACTAATCTAAACTACAATCCTATAGGCCTAGACTAGTACTAGAGCCTAGGTATAAAGACTATAATAGAAAAAGGTAGACTAGGACAAGATTAGGGCTAGGATAAAGAAGGAGGTATAAGAAATCTCTAATAAAGAAATAGGCATACTATAATAGCTTAATATAATAGCCTAGGAGGTCTAAGAGATACTAGCTAAGATTATCTAGGAGGACATCTTAAAGGCTAAACTATCTAAGTATACTAAAATAACCTAGTTAAAGGAATATAGTATTATAGTAAGAAAAACAAGATACCTTAAGAGGAAGTAGAGTAAAGATAGGATAGAAAAGAACCTAGTAGTATACCTAATAGCCTTATAGGCTAAAGGCAAGCGAATTAGGAAAGATAGGGACCTAGGCTAGAGAGATGTAGTTAAAGAAGCTACTAAGGACCCGAATGAGATCTAGAAACTAGCTAGGTAGGCTAGGGAAAGGATAGGCTAAAGATATCCCCTTCTACAATTCCTAGAGATTAGGGATAAGGATAGTATAATACAAATAGAAAACTAAGGAAAGGTAGAAGTACTAGCCTAATACTTCTTTCTAGAGCTAAGGAAAGCTAACCTAGACGATATATAATATATATCCTACCTAAGCCTATTCTAGATAGAGGAAGAAGTTAGAATAGGAGAGCTCTAGAAGATACTTAATATACTCCCTAAGGGAAAAGCCCTAGGACCGGACTAGATCGTTAACCTAGTATTTAAGGAATATCGATAGGAACTCGGACCTATACTATACAAGTTCTTTATAGTATACCTATAATAAGGATACTACCCTAAACCCTTTAAATACTCTATAATAGTTGTCTTAAAGAAACTATAGAAGCTAGACTATACTAAGCTAGGAGTATATAGACCTATAGTACTACTAAACACTATAGTAAAGGTCCTAGAGGCTATTATTATAGGGAGAATAAGCAAGGAAGTAGAAAAAAGGGATCTCCTCTCCTAATCCTAGATAGGAGCTAGACTAGGAAGATCTACTATATTAGCCCTAGAGCTAATAATAGAACAAGTTTAGATAGTCTAGAAAACGGACCTAACAATAGTAGTATTAATACTATACCTAGACATATTAGGGGTATTCGATAATGTATTCTACTAAAGACTAATATACAATATTAGGATAAAAGTATACCTATAATATATTATACAATTTATCTAGTTATTCCTCTAGGATAGGACTATATGCCTTAGACTTAGGGAATACATAGATTAGGTAAGGCCCTAAATAACTAGAATACTACAAGAATTAACCCTCTTACTAATCCTATTCCTATTCTTTATATCTATACTCCTTCCTAACCTTAAGGATAGGGGAACTATAGTAATAGGCTTCGTAGATAAGTCTAATATCCTTATATATAGAAAAAGTATAGAAGGGAACTATAGAAAGCTAGAGATAGTATACGACAAGTATATACAATAGGTAACCAAGTATAGGGCTACCTTTATACTATAGAAGTACTAACTAATCTACTTTACTAGGAGTAGGAAAAGACATAACCTATAGGCTATAGTTAATATACTAGGGTTTGAGGATAGGCCTACCCTATCCCTCCGACTACTAAGGATATAGATAGATTCGAAACTATAGTAGGGTCTATATATTAAGAAAGTAGTAGAGAAAGGCATATCTAAGATATCCTTACTCTAAAGGCTATACAAATCTATATAGGGAGCATTATTCTAGAAGGCAAAATACCTATATATAGCTATAGTAAGGCCTATAATAATATATAGGGCTAAAGTCTAGATAATACCAAAAGGACTACCTAGACATAGAAAAGGGGCTATATTAAGGCTAGAAAAGATCTAAAACTAGGCCCTAAGACATATTATAGGAGTATACAAAAGTATAGTAGAAGAGGTCCTCTAAAGGGAAATACAAATCCTACCTATCTCTATATATATATAAGAGATAACAAGATAATAGGTAGTTAAGGTAAACGATAAACCTACTACCTAATATATCTAGGAGAGATGTAAGAAGGTCTAGAAGGAATATAGGAGAAGTAGGGATATAGCCTAGGTATAAGACCTAAAGATAAGATAGAAAGAGATAGTAGAATAGGTTAATAAATAGACTAGAGAATACATCTAATAAGGAGGAATAATGCCTAGATCATAGTAGATACACTAGAGATAGAATATATAATAGGAAAGCTAAGTTAGGAAAAGATAGATATCCTAATAGGGCTAATAACTTCCTATAGCCTAGTAAGAAGGACCGAAGGGTAAGGAACTATACTAGGGATAGTTAAGAAAACAGAGTACGATAGTAACCCTAATTAGGACTAAACACATTAGCCTAAATGTATATCTAATAAGGAGAAGGGTTCTAGGCAAGACACTAGAGTATACGTATAGATATAGGGCCTAGATACCTAAGTATATTATACTATTCTACCTAGAGAGATAAAGGATAAGGAACTAACTTCTCTAAAAGATAGGATCGTTATAGTAAGAGATTACCTAGACTAGGAGGGGCTTAAACGAAGTAACTAGATAGATAATTAAGGAGGGCCTCCTTAAGTAGTTCTTCCTTATAAGAGAGGAGCTAGAGAAGGAGGAAGAGGAAGGTAGGAAGTAGGAATAAGAGCCTAGTAAGAGGAAGGAGTAATAGAGATCCTCTCTATATCCTATAGCCTAAATAGACATAAAAGGTAGGGATAGAATCCTACGTAGTAGGAAGGAGGTAAAGGATTTTGTACTAGAGGCTATAGGCTAAAGGCTTTTACCTTTAAAGATAGATAGGGATAGCTACTTATCTAGTAGTTAGAATAGTATAGTAATGCAAGAATTTACTACTATATAACAAATGTATATAATAGGTAGCTAAACATAGGGCTACCTTTATACTATAGAAGTACTAGCTAATCTACTTTACTAGGAATAGAATAAGATACAACCTATAGGCTATAGTTGATATACTAGGATTCGAGGATAGGCTAGCTCTATCCCTTAGACTACTAGGAGTATAGATAGATTCGAAGCTAAAATAGGGCATATATATTGACTTATTAAGAAAGTAGTAGAGAAAGGTATATCCTAGATACTCTTACTCTAAAGGCTATATAAATCTATATAGAGAGTATTATTCTAGAAGGCAAAATACCTATATATAGCTATAGTAAGGCCTATAATAATATATAAGGCTAAAGTCTAGATAATCCTAGAAGGACTACCTAGATATAGAAAAGGGGCTATTTTAAGACTAGAGAAGATCTAGAACTAGGTACTAAGATATGTTATAGGAGTATATAAGAGTATAGTAGAAGGAGTCCTCTAAAGGGAAACTTAAACCCCTTTCCTCTTTCTATATATATAGGATATAGTAAGACAATAGTTAGTTAAGATAGATAGTAAATCGGCTACTAAGTATATCTAGGAGAGATATAGGAAGGTCTAGATAGAATATCGAAGGAAAAGGGATATAGCCTAGATATAAGACCTAAAAATAAGATAGGGATAGATAGTAGAGTAGGTTAATAGATAGACTAGGGAATATATCTAGTAGGGAGGAATAATGCCTAAATTATAGTAGATATACTAAAGGTAGGATATATAATAGGAAGACTAAGTTAGGAAAAGGCAAGTATTCTAATAGGGCTAATAGCTCTCTATAGTCTAGTAAGAGAGAACTAAAGATAAAGAGCTATATTAAGAATAGTTAAGGAAGTAGAGTATAATAGTTATCCTAATTAGGACTAAACATATTAGTCTAAATATATATCTAATAAGGAGGAAAGTTCTAGACAAGATACTAGAATACATATATAGATATAGGATCTAGATATCTAAATATATTATACTCTTTTATTCTAAGAAATAAAGGATAAGGAACTAACTTCTCTAAAAGATAGGATTATTATAGTAAGAGATTACCTAGACTAAGAAAGGCTTAAATAAAGTAACTAGATAGATAATTAAGAAGGGCTTCCTTAAGTAGTTCTCTCTTATAAAGAAGGAATTAGAGAAGGAGAAAGGTAGAAAGTAAGAATAGGAGCTTAGTAAGAGGAAGGAGCTATAGAGATCCTCTCTATATCCTATAGCCTAACTAGATATAAAAGGTAGGGATAGAATCCTATATAGTAGGAAGGAAAGGAAGGGTTTTATACTAGAAGCTATAGACTAAGGGCTTTTATCTTTAAAGATAGATAGGGATAGCTACTTGTCTAGTAGGTAGAATAGTATAGTAATACAAGAATTTATAATAATATTTAGCTCTATAGTACTTTCTAATATAACTAAAATACCTATACTTAAGATACTATATAGGTCTCTATTTAGGGCTAAACTCCTCTATAGTAAGGAGAATACCTTAAGATACTAGGCCTCTCTATATAATATCTCTTACTTAGGTAGGGCTCTATATACTTAGGATAATAGAAGAGTATACCTTATCTTTCCTAGCCTTTAGGCTCTTTAGCTAGACTATCTAGATTACTTTAAAGTTTAGATAGAGCCTTCTATTCTCTTCCTAGATCTTATAGATATAGCTTAGGTAATAGTCCTTAGGATTGAAATCCTTAGTTCTAAAACTATAAACTAGTACTTAGTATATTAGAGCCTTTACTATAGTACTAGGGAGTATCTTTTAGATCTACTCTAGCTTATTTACTAGCTTCTCCTTTATAGACTTAGATACTATAAAGATCCTTAGATTACTACTCTTAAGTTTCTTAGTAGTAACTATCCCTAAGTCTTTTAGTTCCTATAATATTTCTTAGTTAGTAAGGCCTTTTATCTTATCTTACTCTTTCTTCTAACCTATCCTAATAGTAATTATATAACTTTCTAGAAGAACTCTTTATAGGCTTAGTATAGCTAGCTAGCCTTAGGAGATAGCCTATATCTATGTTCTTAAGTTAAGGATCTTTAGGAAGGCTTAGAGGATCTATATATAGGTTTAGAGGATATTAATAGTATTAGTATCCTTAAGTTAGTAAAGAGGTTAGATCTAGATCCTCTAGAGGAGGAATAGGAGGAATAGGAAATCTAGGGCCTAGGAAGCGTCTAGTGCCTTTTAAATATTGTCTATAAGGGCTTAGAGGTTCTTTTAGATATTTCCGTTCGCTTATAGCTAGTTAGGCTAGTCTTTCAGGCCCTTAGGACCTAATATAGGTACTAGTTATCCTTTAGCCTAGCTTAGGGATAGAGACTAGATTCCTCCCTTTCTATACCTTTTCTTAGGACTACTATTATTCTACTATCTCTAGGGAAAAATAGTTATATCTCCTATAGTTATAGATACTTATACCTTATTCTAGAAGTTAGAGATTGTATTTAAAAGGATTATATAGTATACTAGATTAAAAAGGATATATAGATTTTATATATTCTATATATATACTAAGTATATATTACTTAGTAGATATATAGCTTAGTAGAAGATCTTACCTTCTTAAAGTTCTTATAGATTACTTATAAGAAGGATAAGCTAGTAGTAGTAGTAGTAGTAGTAGTAGTAGTAGTAGTAGTAGTAGTAGTAGTAGTAGTAGTAGTAGTAGTAGTAGTAGTAAGTATATCTAAGCGCTAGATACTATAATCTCTATTAGTTATTATAAAGTATACTATTATTACTAAAGCTATTAGAAGATAGTATATATAATAGAAGAATAGCTCTAGTAATAATAGTACGAATATATAGCGTAGGTAAGCTTTTATCGTTAGTATTGTAGAAGTGAAGGAAACAATAGTAAGGTGAGCTTGGTACTAAGTGCTATTGAACACTTGGTACGTATGGAGCTCCGTTGCCGAAGCATAACAACCCCTATGCCAAATTTGGAAATCGCGACGTTGCATGTGCTTCGAACTGTGATGCTCTACACCTTCCAGGCTGTTAGATCAATGCTATAACAAAATCACGACAAGGCATAGTAGTAGTGCCAGACAACGCCACAATGCACTCAAGCTTAGTGCGCATCCAGAATGTCTTTGGCTTCTTCACATCAGTAGCCTTCGCAGTAGCAGCAGCAATTGCAATCAGCGTGCTTCTGAGCCCACAAGCACCATCTGCCACTCTAGGTCTCAAGAATGTGCGAGTGTAGGTGTACAACAAGCTCTGAGGGTATTCGAGTGCCAATACTGATTGTAGCATACAGAGTCAAGGGCAGACCGCACTACTACTCCACCAAGCGCGAAGAATATGCCCACGTAACCTTCGACCTCGACGCCGACCTCAGCTCCCTCTTCAATTGGAACACAAAACAAGTCTTCGCATACATCACCGCATCATACCCTTCAAAGAACCCAGGCGTAATCCCTGACTCCGAAATCGTCGTCTGGGACGCCATCATTCCCCACGATCTCGCACCGTTTCATCCAAATACGTACCTCCACCCTACACCCAATGGACAGAAGAAGAAGTCGAAAAAGCGATCGCCAGACGCCAAAGCATATCCTCCCGGTACTGAGCCGGGCATCATACGGCTCAAGGACCAGAAGCCGAAGTATCAGATCACAGATGTGACGGGTAAGATGGCGGAGAGGGAGAATGCTACTTTGACCCTGCACTGGAATGTGCAGCCTTGGGTTGGTCTTCTGACCTGGACAAACACCAATACGTATGGCCGGTGGCAAGGTCTCAAGGGTGGGAAAAGTGAGACTTTTACATTCCCTCCATTGAAAGCGAGCGAGACGGTCAAGAAGGAAGATCTCAAAACTGAAACTGGCGCCGAGAGTAATAGGGGAAAACCAGCATAGTTGCATGAGATGAACATGAATACTCAAGGACCGAGCATTGTCATCCATCAAACAAAAGCTCAATCTTCAATTTGCGCCAACAGCGATTCGAACCCTTTTACGGCCTAATACCACCCCGCCTCACTTCCTCCAAACCAACCCTCATGTACCATGTCACCTTCACTTATACCCCATAGACCAATATTACAATTCAATATCATGACAGTATGGGCACCGACTTGAAAAGGTTACTGCCCTCATCATATAAGGACCATCCCGCCAAGACCCATTTTCCAAAACGAGGCCGATAGTGTGAGAAAGCCAAGTGAGACTGTGAAGACTACCAGCAGAGAGAGCTGATCCTGTCAGCTTGCAACATAGGACGATGCATCGAACGGTGTGTTCAGGGGATTGACGAGCTGGTCAGGCATGAAGGCATGAAGGCAAGCTGGTATGATGAATGTTTGCAGATGCTACTATTGCCATAAGTATTGGGTGTCCTGTCACATGCGTCGCAAGCGATTCTGCTCACATGACGCGGCCAAGTGAAGCCGAGATGTAGGGTAGAGATGCACTGCAAGCTGAATATGCCCGACATCAGTATTGCTGTTGCGGTATGGCGTTTAGTCGGAGTGTGATGAAGAAAAGCGTGCGTGCCACAAAATATGTCCACCAAAGTGGTGGCAGGCAGGTGCCACCGTGCCAGGTGCCTGGAAGAAGGAAAGCGCCGGCGCAGCTTCCTAACTTTGCCGAGAGCAAAACACACCCACACCTGGCAACGCGGAGAGGTCGAGGACGACACCATCGCACAGCTCAGCACACCCATCGAAAAATCGCAGCCTTCATCATTTTCAGATACCACCAGAGCTCACGATCATTTTCATACCCACATCGCCTCTTTTTCTCGCTGTTCTGCCCTCGTGACGAGCACTTTTGGTCGCCGACGCGCAAATTTGCGACCGGGCGGAGCGGTCGACTCCTCAGCGGTCCATGCATGCCTGAGGCACCATGAGCGCGAGGACCAACGCGAGAAATGTCCGTCAACGCAAGCTCAACACCAAACAACCCTTGCATGTGATTCGGGAAGCGGATCTTGAAGATGCTCCGGATCATGAGGCGCAAGGACATATTCCGCAAGTCGAGACTGGTGTCGAGAAGAATGAAGAAGTCGTGAGTGATTTCTGGTACTTACCGTTGGCCGCTTACCATGGCTCACCTTTCACAGGAATTCCATCTTCAGGCCGTCATCAATGCAGCTACTCAGGCCAAACAGACTTACATCCCGACACCTGATGCTGTCAAGGCGAAAGGTGTCAAGTATGATGAGCTGTATCCCAGGACTTGGCGCGAGCCAGCGACCTACATCAGGTTCAGCTCGACGCTCGAGGACTGCATTGGCACTCCCTATTGCATGAATGAGGATGATGCGGCCTTCCTTGCGCAGCTCAACGATGGCAAAGATGTCAATGGTCAGCCTATTAAGAATAAGTCTGACCAATGCTCCGAAGACATATTCGAGGACGTCATGAACTGCTTCGAGGAGACTAGCCAACGACTTCAGCCATTCGCCAATCTTGACAGCGCGCCAGTCTTGTCGCTTCGAGAGATGCAGGATGCACTTGAGGAGCCTCTTCCAGCTGAAGCTAACAAGCACATTGAGCACATCTACCAGTACTGGGCGTCCAGAAAAGGTAGTCGTCCTCTCGTTCCGACCATCAAAGTCCGCGTGCTCGACGCTTCCAACGAAGCAGATGACGCAGACCCATACGTCTGTTTCCGTCGTCGCGAGGTGCGCCAGACCAGGAAGACTCGTGGTCGAGATGCACAAGTTGTCGAGAAGCTGAAGAAGATGAGATTGGAGCTTGAACAAGCCCGTCAAATCTTGCAGAGCGTTCGAACTCGCGAGGAACTGAACAAGTCATCGTTGGAGATCAATCGCAAGGCATTTGAGCAGCGGAAGCAGCTCAAGGAGGTTAAGATCGCCAAGAACATTGTCGGCGACAAGAACGAGGACGAAGAGTTGCTCGTGAATCAGAGGGTAAGCTTACCTTGCGGCTACCACCTTGATGTGAACTTGCTGACGCTTCGCAGCCTCAACCAAAGCCCAAAGCAAGAGATGGTACCCAAGCTCGAGGTCCCACCATCCGAATCCCCTCTCGCGCCGACCGTGCGCCAGAGACCGATCTTAAGCTGTTGGCTGATGACCATGCTGAAGCCGACGCGCAGGTTCAGCACACTATTGACTCCAGGAAGGAACAACACCGACGCTGGAACCACCACTGGCAAGATCGGACGTGGAACCCCATCACGCCACCACCAGACGCAGCAGATCAGCGGCCACAATGGGCGGCGCTCGAAGCACCAGGCGAGGGCTATCCAACGCCACCGCCATCACTGCCATCTAGGAGTTCACAGGACCGAGATGGCGATGTGGACATGGTTGACCAGAAACCGGATTTGGCGAAGCTCAACGCCATGGTGAGCAAGGAACCACAATTCAATATTTGCTTTGCACCTCCATCGCCAAGTGAGAGCCACTACGACGAGGAGGAAAGGGAGGCGAAGCGACAACGCTTCGGCAACCCGATGTGTCGCATCCGCATTGGACGTGGTGGCCGTCGACATCTGGAGATGCGAAAACATAGGCCGCAAGCTGCTATCTTCAGTGGCGTTGTCTCTGACGCAGAGAGCGATGATGAGATGGAAACTTGTCATTTCGTTCCGGAGAATAAGGTGATGGAGTATCGCTTGGCGCTTAGCTTGAACAGGACGAGCAGCCAGCATCAACAGAGACCAAGCGGAGACCAGGCCGCGATCATGGCTCAGATGCAAGCAGCGCAGGCGGCGGCAGCAGGTGCACAGGCGGCGACGGGTTCGAGCACAGCAGGAAGTCCAGATCAACGTGGCTCGGGTGCGAACTTCAGGGTCCACTGAGTGTGTGATGAAATGGTCGCAGGCATGGCGACATTGCGGAAGATGGTGCGGTGCTGAATTCTTGTTGCCGGATTTGCCCTTAGATATCATGCGGCTTGTTGTCATGATAGGATAGTTGAGATACCCATTGATGCATTGTAACTGTAACACTTACTTGTGCACCTCCATCATTTCTTCGCTGGAGTCCGAATCGCCGCTGCTTCTTCGTCCAAGGTATCCGCTGCTCGCTTCTTGCTGGCATTGGCGTCCGTCACAGCCTCGATCGCTTCTTTGAGGACCTCCTTCTCTCCTTCGACGACCTGTCGCGCCATCCCCAATCGTCCAGATGCCAGCCCGCTCGTATCTCGCTCCGCCGGGTACTCGGAGTACCGATGCACCAGTGCACTCCTCAACAACTTCTTCGCCTCATTCGACAACTCTGCTTTCGGCAATTTATCCTTCTTGGCCATCTTCTCAACCTCTGTTTTGTGCAGGACCAGTAAATTGAGCAAAACACAAAGCTCTTCAGGAAATTGTCCCTCCTCACTCCCCGCTTTCGCGATATCATAAGCATCGTCCAAAATTCCTTGCTCTTCCGCATACTGCCACTTGGGATACAGATCATTCTCATCGACCTTCAGAAGCTCTTTCGCACACCCTTTGATCAAATCCGAAGGAATTTCCACAACATCGTATTTCGCGTAATTCGATGTCACGTATCCGTATCTTCTCAACAAATCTGCTCGAGGAAGGGGACCGAAATCGTTGAAGAGCTCTTCGCCTGCTCTTATCTTTTCGATCGTTTTCATGACGACTTTGTCGTCTTCGTAGAAGAGTTTTGCATTGTTGAGGTCTGCGTCTGCGTTTAGCATGTCGGCTAGTGGGATCATGCCTTTGGGTAGAATTTCTTCTTCCTGGTCGTCTTCCCACTCTTCGACATTTTCTGTGGATTGCTCGGAGGTTGGTTTCTCGAGATCGAAAGCGTAGGCCATGATCGTGCTGCCCATTCGATGGCATAGAGCGAGGAGGTCTTGATTACTACGAGATCCGGTTTTGAAGATGTCGGTGTGTTGGGCTATGATCGGGATCAGTTGTTCTGAGAATTTTGTGTCTGCTCCTTCTTTTCCGATTTTTTCGATTACTGCGCTGCCTTGGAGGTGTTGGAGTTCGGCGTCGGTCCAGAACATTAGTGTGTCGAAATTCTCGGGTAGGATGTCGAAGTAGGGTTGGAAAGGCGATTCGGGGCCTCGGAGGTATTCGTATACCATTGCGAGGATTAGGGAGAGCCATGGATCGTTGAGCTCTTGGGAAATTGCTGTGGGTAAGTCTGAAGTTTCGGTTGTGAGGATCGATGTTCGAGGGATGCTGAAAAGTTCTTCGTCTTCGGTGAGGTCTTCGGTCGCGACTACAACATCTTGTCTCGGTACGCAAGTCCAATACCTCATTTACACACGTTGGGGAGACATACCGACGCCTCTGCCAGCTGCTCTGTCTCTCAGATCTGCGAGTTGAACTTTGGAAGAAATGGTTGCGCCGGTGCTTTTCAACCAGGTCAGAAATTTGTCTGACGTTGACTGGAAGTTGTCGATATCCATGGCTTCATCGGCCATAACACTCGTGCTCAGTTGTGTAGGTGAATATGTATAGTGTGTGTGTGCGTATGACAGAGAAGTGCACTAGCTGCTGACCGCTTCGACCCGAGAATAAGGCTGTTCCCGTACAGAACCCTTGAACTTTCGGCAGACCCTTCAGCAGAATGACTACCAAGCCTTGCCTCTAACGATGGTCCTAACGCCCTGACTGTTTAGATCTCCATGCGCCATCTGATAGTCATGCAGATACGCTACATCCTTCACGCTGGTCTCGAACAGCTCCATGGCATACCTTGCTACGGCCGCGATGGCGAACTTCATCTCGGCTTCTGCGAGATGAATGCCAAGACAGGATCGAGGTGATTTGGCCCCAAACGACATGTGGTATTTCCTGAGCTCTTTGTTGGGCGAGACGCCGTCTTCCAACAACCAGCGCTCCGGCTTGAAATCGAAAGGGTTCGGAAAGATGTCCTCGTTGCCATGCACTGCAAGCGAGGAAATTCCCACGTTCCACCCGGCAGGCACGACATACTCCTTCCCGCTCTTCTTGTCATAATAGACAATCGGATCATCTGGCGCCACTCTGAATATGCGACGTGCGAGGCCGAACATCAGGCGTGTGCCCTCGAGGAAGACAGCATTCAGGTAAGGCAGGTCTAGCAATGCTTCCATGCTGGGCTTGGCACCAAGTGGCTGTAGTTCTCCTCGAAGCTTGGCCATGCACGATGGATTGTCGAGAAGGTAGAAGTGCGTGATGTGTATTGCGCGTGCAGGAGAGTCCGATGCCGCCACAACCAGGAAATTGCCTTCTCTTTGCAGTCGAAGTGCGTTCTTCTCTGAAGCCGGCAAGCCTGGATCGTCACGAATGGTGTAGAAAATCGACTTATGCTTCCCTCTCGATTCCTCAGTTGATTTCTCATCCCCATTCATGACCTCCCTCACGACTTTCGCCACTCGCTGACTCACTCTCTTCAGATCCATAACACCCGGCGGTATGATCCTCTCTCCCAATCCCCCAGGAAAATATTCCGCCAAAGCGTTAATCCAACCAAAATACCTGGTAAAATTAACCTGCAACAATAAATCTGTACTATTCGCCCTCAATTCACTCGCCTCCTTCAGATCTCCATCATCTTGCTTCAAGACATGCGAATCGATCGCAAAAGCATACTCCTGAATCAAATCCCAACAATAAGCAAAATACAGATCACTCACATTCAACACCCTTCCACTTCCCTCATACCTCTCCAGAACACCAACCATAACATCCCTCTTCCTCGCCAACAACGGCTCAAGTTCTCTGACAGCTTTCGGACTAAAGAAATTCGTCATAGCCGCCCTTCTCTGTTTATGTAAATCCCATTCCGCCGTTCCCGCTACACTTCCCTCAATATCCAATGATGGCTCCGGAGCTTTGTTCCTTTTCCTCGCATTATAGACTTCTCCCAAGAAATCTGGATCTGAGATATGGATTTCATCGGGGTTGATGCGTAGGATCGGTCCGTATTTCTTGTGAAGGGACAGAATTTTGAAGTTATATTGGCCGGGTAAGCATACGTCGTAGTAGATTTCGTACCACCAAGTAAGAGCTGCGAGTTTTGGGCCGGGGATACTTGAGAGAGGATGGAGCAAAAGACGGTAGATTGGGAGGAGTACAATGTAGGCGAGGAGGGTGAAAGTGAGGATTGTGAGGATGTTGGAGTTGAGAACGATTGGGATATCCATGATTGGCTCAGTCTCTCGATGTTTGGGCTCCAGTGTGGTCGTATCTCCTTTTGCAGTCTTGATGGTATCTTGTATTCATTCGGCCAGTCACGGAAGCTCCAAGGTCCAGCTGCAGCATCGATCCAGCACTCTACTTTACCTTTTGCAAATTTCGAGTTATCTTCTCTAATAACCGTTTCTGACTGAATCCATATAGGCTTGCAGCGATCAGCACGATCGACGACGCCACGGGAATTTAGACTTGGTTTTCTCCGAAACACGAATTGCCAGCTTTGCCATCCGAGGTCTATGCAATACGGGTTCACGACAACTGGTGCATGGATGAACGAACGGTTGAGCGTAGAGGCCGCTGTAGCATGTACCAACCGTTCGCCCATGCAGGCCCAGACCAAGCGACCAGCATGTGAAACCCCCGAGCCCAGCCGATAAATGAACAGTTCCTAGCTAATCGCCTTGTCGCTATCGTATTGGACACTTTTACTAGCGTACTTTCACAAAGAGTGCGCCAATCGACTTAACTCGTCTATCTTAGCCCGAAACCAAACTAGAAACTAGATTCTAGAGATAAAAAAACAAGGTAGCTAGCTAGCTATTTTACTAGGTACTACAATAGATTAGACCTTAAGAGTTATAGTCTTCTAGAGTTTAGATTTAGCTATAGATAGCTATATAGACTAGTACTAAAGAACCTATAGCTACTACTAGATAAGTTAAAGAACTATCTATACTAATCTTTTATATAGCTACTAGAAGATTAAAACTACTAGCTATAAAATACTATTAACGACTTCTATAATCAAATCTAGCTACTATTAGGTATAGTAAGTACTTAGTAGATAGAATAGTAAAAGAGATCGTTCTAAAAAATAAATATATAACTTATAGACAAAAGGAAGAAAGGAACTATTAATCGAATATAGACTATCTATTAGGAATAAATCGGTAAGAGAACTAAATAAAAAGAGGAATAGCTAGTAGCTTACTAAAGGGAAGTAGTAAAAGAACTAGTATAGTTACTAAGATATTTACTCAACTCTTTGCCTTTAGAGCACAACAATATTATCCTCTAGCCGGCTACTAAACAGCTCCTTAATAGTCCAGTCTCTGTGAAATCTACCTATTCATCAGAAGCCGTTTCGATTACTTCGATGTCTAGCTATTACGAATATCCAAAATCTCGCAGGCTCGCTTAATAGCAGCAGTCGTGCCTTTCACGTTCTCGGGTTCAAAGGGATGGAAATGATCGCCAGGGATATCGATCACATCGATCTTCTCACCTAACAGTTCTTGCCATGCTGCAATGCTGACGCTAGGATCACTCCGATCGTGAAGCCATTTGTTCTGTGGCAGGTTCGTAGCGCCAGGAATATGAAGTCCTTCAGAAGACCGTAGAAGTATGACTTTCGGCATAGGACGTCTCCACGTTGGAGCGTACTGCCCAAGCAGCGCTGCTCGCCGTAGGTTATTTCGTATCGTTAGCAGCGCTACAGCATCCTCAAAATCCTTGACCGCTTTGGGACGAGGCCGTGTGTTCTGCTTTTGTGTGAATGCCATGGCTGCCTCAATCGTCTTTTTAGCAATCGGTTGATGGCCGAATGGAGGCGGAGCGTCTATCAGAATGACACCTCGCACCGAGACATCGCTCTGACTGGCTAGACAACAAGCTGTCTCGAAGGCGATGATGCCACCAAAAGACCAGCCACCTAGTATTATGCCATCTGAACTCGAAGCATTGCTCATAGCGTGCTTGCGGATCATCGTGGCATAGTTCCGTGCTGCCTCTTGGATTGAAGGCCAGTCATCCTCGAGATCAACCAGCAGACACGGATCTTGGACTGTGTGCACATCACAGCCAAGTGGACCCATTCGAGTGTAGTGAAAGGTCATTCCAGCTCCGGGAGCGAACAGGTAGAGTGGAGTTGACATCAGTGACGAGGGGCACTTCTGAATCTGCTCTGGCTGTTCTCGTCCACCCAGTCGCTGATAGAGGAGTTCCATTATACCTGGGGGCAGTTGGGGCTCCTCTCGTGCTGGCGTGGCTGAGTCTGAACGTTCTATTGCCTTTCGTGGAAAATCTGGTAGCGTTAGTTGGTGATCAGGAATTCCATGGGGTTGTGGGTCTCACCCGTCGTAGGTATTCGTGCCACGCTATGCTGCCGTGATGTCGGCCTTACTGCCGGAGTGGTGGCAGCACTCATCCTTGCACTCATCAGAAGCTCCATGTCTTTCACCGTGTTGCACGCTGAGATCTCGCTTACAGTCGGCCTCGGATCAAGAATCGCTTTGAGCTTGCGTTCCAGCTCGAAAACCATCATCGAGTCGACACCTATTGATGAAAGCTCCGTCCGCGGCGTAATGTCCTTGCTCTCAACGCCTGTAGTCTCCGAGAGAATGCTGTATAGAGTTGTGCTGCATGTTGTGGGGGCCTGCGAGGTTCCGCTGACATCTCTGCTGCTCGTGTCGCTCCTGAACACTGGAGACGGCGAGCGGCTGCCTGGGGATAGAGACCTGCTTCCAGTTCCTTTCGCATACGTGACCGGAGGCACCGGTAGGGACGAGTTCCCAGAGACTTTGACCTCGCTTGCGTCGTTTCGACTTGCGAGTTCAAAAGCTGTCTGAATCTTCTGGAGCTTCGATCGGTGGAACTCTATACCCTTGATGATAGCAATCAAACCAGTCTTATCGACAGCATGCACATCTGCGATGACGCATTGAGGCTTCGATGAGCTCGAAAAATTGCTGCAGTGCACATCGAACAGGTGCTCTTTCGGGATCTCTTTGCGAATCATGGTCATACTTTGTACCCGATGAGCGATGCAGACTGCATCATTCTCAACACTCAGGTTTGCGGCAAAGCCGGCGACGTGTAGCATGGTATCCAGCAGTATCGGTTGTCCAGCATAGCTATGGCTTTTGTCGGATTTTGGCAGCTGGCACTGGGCATAGATCTCTTCGAATGCGTCGTCAAGGAAAATCCTACGCACCGCCTGATAATCAGAGCTGTAAGAAACGACACGACTAAAGATCTTCTTGTACATGACACCTGCTGAGAAGCTTTGACAGTCATCGGCCTCGAAGCGAGCCTTTCTTCGGCCCAGAACGTGCTCCATTTTGCGCAGTTTGTCTTGCCATTTTGATGTGTGCTGCTGCGTGAACTTGCCGGAACAGTGCACCTTTGATTCGTCAAGCACATTTTTGCTGAACGAGCTGGATATCGCGAACGTCCGTGCTGCTTGATCGTTGCATTTGTCGGCAATCACAGTGCTGATCGTTTCTGTTGAGTCTTTCGAGTACAATAAGGGTCTTATAAATTCGATGTCGAACAGCTTGAATGCGATGTTGTCATTGTCAGGCATCTCCGTCAGAGTAGCAGCAGCCAGCGCCATTTCCGTGTAGACCGATGCTGGGCAGAGGGCTTTGCCGCATACCACGTGGCCCTCTATGAGATCCGCCAAGGCGCGGATTGGTGTTTCGAACGTCGTGTTGTCACTTCTGCTCAGTCGTCGATGAAGCAACGTGTACTGGGTGTGTGGATCCTCAGGGTACAACACAGCCTGCCTTGCTTGAGGTGCAAGCTCACGCGTCATTGGAACGTAGAATCGCCTCAGTTCCATCGGTGCCGGTGGCAAATCGATTAGTCTCGGCCTGTACGGTAAACCATCGAAGTAGGATCTCCATTTGGAATGATTTGGTGTGTCGCCATATAGCCTTGCAAGAAGACTAGCTATTGTCTTGCTTGCATGCTGGCCTTTCTTTAGCAGTGGCATTCTCTCTGGTTTTTCGCTTGATAGATGAGGTGTCAACATTGGAAGCAGAGTAGGATGCGGTCCCAGCTCGATCCAGATACCCTTAATGGAGTCAGGCATCCTGTGCAGTATGTCGGCTACGCTTCGATCGAAGGCGACTGTGCGGCAGCACTGATCAACGAAGTACTTTGGGCTAAAGACATTTTCTCCAGGCTCGACGACTCTCCCGAGCGCGTTGCTGGCGATAGGTATTGCTGGGGGGGAAATACGCAGGCGAGATGCTGCCGTCTCTAGACCGGTCGAGAGCGGTTGCAAGGCCGAAGTGTGATATGCGATGGGTACATCCAGCGTGACGGAGCGTTTCTGCATGCGACCCGACAAATATGCTTGGAGCTCTTGCAACACAGTCTTGATACCTCCGACGACGCAGTCCGAGGGCGAGTTCTCGCAGCTTATGGCCAGGCTGGAAAACTTGGGAAGGCTGGAAATGATCTCCCGGACCTCAGCTGACGACATATTGACGGCGAGCATGGAGGTCTCCCAAAGTTTGCACTGCTCCACGATGAGACGAGCCCTTTCGGCGACAAGCCATAGGCCACTATCTATGTCGAGCACGTCTGCGGCTACCAAAGCCGCAAATTCGCCAATGCTGTGGCCGGCCACAAGCGTGGGCCTGATGCCTAAGCTGGTCAGAAAGCGTAGAAGAGCGACCTCTAACACGAACACGGCAGTCTGACACGCTTGCACAGTACTGGGCTGATGACTGTCGTGCTCTGCTTCTGGGTGCGGCTGAATGATGTTCAGGCATCCGGGATAGCCCCAAGTTACGAGTAATTCGTTGCAGCGGAGCACAACCTTGCGGAATACAGTCGATAGCTCCATTAACTCCTGTCCCATTCCCAGATACTGAGAGCCTTGGCCTCCAAAAAGGAAGATCTTGATGCATTCCACGGGCTCAGATTCAGCAGGCTCAGCTTTCTGCAGGCTGGTAACCAGATCAGATATGCTCGACGCAGTTGTAGAGAGCCGAAACTTTTGGAGGCCACGGCGCACGGTGCTGGAATAGCAAACGTCGACCAGGTCGAGCTCATCGCGGTATTTGCTTAAGTGGGCAATGAAGGTCTGCCTGGTCTTCTCAAGCAGCTCGAGTGTCCTCGCAGAGCAGCCGAACACATACGTCACTGTATCTTGACCTGGTGGCTTGGATCTGTCGGGTTGACCGAATTCCTGGAGCAGCAGGGCAGCATTCGACCCAGCGGCGCCGAAATTGTTGAGCAAAGCAACTCTACTTTGGGACTTTTGCACTTGCCAGTCGCGGAGTGTCGTAGATATCAAGGTACCATCTGCTCCCAGATCCTTGATAGCTGGATTAAGGCTGTTGAGAAGAATTTGGGGCGGTATTTGCACGTTTTTGAGCATCGCCAACAACTTTGCGAGCCCAGCGCCACCACTTGCTGCTTCTGCATGCCCAATATTAGCTTTGATGGATGTTACAAACAGCGGGTTGCTCTTCGTTCGACCCTCTGAAAATACAGCACGGATACTTCTGAGCTCATTTGGATCGCCAGCTTGTGTGCCTGTACCGTGCGCCTCTGCGACTGAGACATCGAGTGCAGCCACGCCAGCTTTCGATAGCAAACGTTCAAAGAGTCGTTCTTGAGTTGGAGAATGTGGGTGTGTTATCGATGAGGCTGACCCCGACTGGTTCACTTCGATACCCTTGATAACTCCAAGTATCCGGTCATTCTCAGCGACCGCATCGACAGCTCGCTTGAGTACAAATACAGCACAGCCTTCACTTCGACAATAGCCGTCGGCGGCCTTATCGAAAGCTTTGCACTGTCCTGTTGGACTAAGGAAGCGGGCTTTGTCTAGGCCCAGATACATGTCTGGCGAAGTGATGACGTTGACGCCTCCAGCGACTGCGGCTCGACAGTCTCCTGTCAGCAAAGCACGAGTCGCCTGATAGATAGCAAATAACGATGAAGAGCAAGCAGTGTCTGTAGTTGCGCAAGGACCAGACCATCTGTATGCATACGAAACTCGACCGCTCAAGAATGCGCGTAGTGTTCCTGGTGAATAATAGACGTCAATATTGTCACGGAGGTTATCCACATAGTCCAAGGTAGCGTTTCCAATGAAGCAGCCGAAAGTGTCCCGTGAAAAGGAAGGCGTGCTGTCAGGTACGTAGCCCGAATGCTCTAAAGCTCGATGGACAGTAGATAGCACTAGTCTCTGTTGAGGGTCGATCGAATGGGCCTCTCGGGGCGAAATGCCAAAAAGATGGTTGTCGAACAAGAAAGGATCTTTGAGAAAGTTTCCATACTTGGTTCCCATGGACCTGCAGCCGTCTAATGGTTTGCAGCCCTCGCCAGTGTAGTAGTCCTCGACTTGAAACCGTTCTGAGGGAATCTAAGAAGATGTCAGCATAGTACAAGTAGGAATGTCTCCACTGACCTCGGAGCAGGTGGTGAGTCCGTCTTTGAGGTTCTGCCACAGACTTTCGAGGTCCGAGGCATCTGGCAGGTCCAGGCCTACGCCAATGATGGCAATATCATTTTCCGAAAGCTCAGGAGCATTGAGCTCAGTAGACACATCGACGACTGAAATCTCATCTAAGGGATCCTCGGAATGGGTAAGAGCTCCGTATCCCGGACCGTAGTTGAATATTGAGAGTGGCCTATGGCTGTCAGCCAAGGTGACCATTGCGTTCTGCACAGCGATCCAATCGGTTGGTGCAATAAGCACCATCTCCAGAACCTCAGCAACCAAAGTTTTTTCCGGTCTTTGTGACGAGTGCATCAAGGAACCATCTATACTGGAGATCATAGGCGCCACCAGATCGGCTTTCGTAGGAAATGTAGCAGAAGCGATCTCATAGTCTCGAAGAATCTTATCCCTACTGCTAGCAAGGAGCTTGTGATCATGATAGGGCGAGAAAATGTTGGTGGCTTTGACGCTGCACCTAGGCCGAAGTACCGTTTCATTAAATTCATTCAGTGCCTCGCCTGGTCCGCTGATGGTAACACAGTCCGGACTGTTGCTGGCACTGACGAATATGTCTCGGCCGAAGTCCGTGGCAAGCTCTGATATTTCCTTCTTGTCGACATGTTTGGCAACGATACTCCAAGGAAACTCGTTGTATAGAGGACCTAGACTCTCACGGGCAGCTTCACTGGCGGCTCCAACCACGATTGCGAGGCGAAAACATTGCTTTGCGCGTAAGAGAAACTCCAGAGAATCTCGAGCCGTAGCTACAGCAACTGCGGCAAAGAGACCAGCGCAGAATCCAGAAGCTGCCGCAGTTCGAGAGGCGTCGAAGTTGCCGTTACGAAGAGCTCGACTCTGGCACCGTAGCAACTGCATGAGGCATAGAGTGGCAGTTTGGATAATTGCATTCTTATGGTATTTGGAGTCGGGTTGAAGTAGATCATCAGGTCTTCCAAAATCGGCCAAGTCGATTTGACATGTTTGCCTCTCAGTCGCAATAGTTAAGACTTCATTGATGAAGGCCTGGTGACAGGTCTCTACTAATAGCCGGCCTTTCGAAGAACTGCTATCCCGAAGAGCCTGTCTGCGAGTGGTATCCTTGAAGAGAACGTCGGAGCCTAAGCCGGCGAAGACGTGGATGTGGGCCATAGTGTTCGCAGATCGAAACGCATTCCTGAAGGCATGGAAGAAGCAGCGAACAAGGCAAAGTGCTTCAAACTCAAGTATAAGCTGGCGAGATGCCTACTATGTAGTGCGGCGAGCTTATTAGTCGAAGACTTTCGCCCTCTCTTCTTCGGCGTAGCGCAACCTCGAATAGCCATCCCCATTGTCTCTATCCGTGCAATATGGATGCAAGTACTTACTAGGACCCAGGGGCTCGGAACATTTCAATTTCAGTTGTATACTATAGCTATCCATCAATTAAGAGAGAGGTCGTTCTAATCTTTAAAGTCTAAAAGCTAAATATAGTATCTAGATATCTTAGTTAAAAACAATTTTACTAAAGTATAATAAATATTATAGCTAGTAGTATATAGTTTTATATAGATATAGTAGATAAGTATTTTCTTAATTGTTTTCTTAAATTTTACTAAAAAAATAGCTATATAGAACATATACTTACTAAGTATATATTTTAAAAAACTATCTAAAACTTAATAGTAATAAAGTATTTATAGAATAAAACTTATCTAGTCTATAGATATCTAGAATAAAACTCTACTATCTACTATCTACTACTATTAGTAGTATCTAGTAGTAGCTAGTAACTATATACTAGCTACTACTCTAGAGTATAGCTATAGCTATAATCTTAGCTCTCTATATCCCTTAATTACTAATATAAAGTATAAAACCTTCTAAAGTAGTATAAGAGATATACTAATATTTACTATTCCTAGTAGAAGAAAAGTTAAAACTAAGATAAAAAAATATAGATCTATAAAGATATAATCTAGTAACTAGTCTAGTAGCTATATCTATATTTATGGAATTAAATAGATAAGTCTATACTAAATTATATTCTATATTTATTTTTTAAGAAAACTAGATTAGATAAAGATATAAGCTATAAATACTATATAATAGCTAAGAAATAATAAATTAAAGCTATTTATAAGTTATATAGTAAAGTATATCTAAGAGGGAGTACTATAGACTAGCTAATACTACTAGATACTAGAATACTAACTATAAGTATCTAAGATCTAATTTTAGTATAGTAGTAGTATAGTCTATTTCTAGGAACATTCTATAGTAAAAAACTATATAGCTATGTAGATAGCTTTTTCTACTATAATAAATAGTCTTTGTATAATTCTATTAGTAGTGGATCCGGCACTCGACCCTATCCAGCTTGGTTGTGTTAGAACCAAGCCGAGCGAGCCCCTATCATCTCATCTTGCCCAATGCTTGGTGTCTTGGTATAAGCAGGAACGTCCGATCTGGTCCGAGACGTGCTCAACCCGTAGCAGAACGGCAGATCAGCTATGCCTCAGGTAAGATCCCAGAGCTCGTGTGAAGCTACGAATCTACGATTGCGTCGGCAAGCCAAAGATATCGCAATTGAGATGATGCGATATTGACCGTCTTCATTTACCTCCAGCCCCTTCTCTAGGCGTGCAGTGCCCACTACTCAGGCTAGCAGCAAATTTTATAGGCTCAAGCATACCGACCTGTCGATATGGACGAAGTTGGAGCTCAACAACTGCGGCAGCTTGTCAAAGATGTGTCCGATGCCGTCGAGGCCCGCATTCGAGGCGAGACTGGCGCTGTGGAGAGAATACGGAGATCTACTCAGAAGGTGCAAGCGGCTGGCATGGGACCTTTTGAGTACTGGGGAGCTCAACTCGGCCAGGTAGACTCCTATATCACAGGAAGCTGCACATGGCAATGCTAACGGAAGCCAGCCCTTGGAGAACGTGTGCTTGATTATGGCCCAGGAGATAGGAGTTCTTCCCTGCATCAACGAAAGTGCTGGTGATATCACGGCGAACGAGATCGCCTCAGGGCTACATTCTGATGCACTACTCGTTGGCATGTACTAGAGACTCGATACGAAACTCAACTTTGCTGACAGCTCGCTCAGCTCGACTGATGCGTGTATTGACATCGGCCGGCATTGGAGAAGAAACCGCACCGAATACTTACAGATCGAACGCGATTAGCATGATCGCAGCTACACCCGGCGGAAAGGCCGGTGTCAAGATCATGAACGAGCTTCTCTTTCCCGTTGCTGCAAAGCTTGTACCATACATGAGAGAACACGGCTTCAAGCAATTCCCTGTCAGACCCAAGGAGATGGATCCAACGCAATATACCTTCAACGGAAAGATGATGTTCGAGTACTTCAAAGAAAATCCTGAGATCAAACAGTGGTTCGATACGTACGTATCCCTTGTTGAAAGCATGATTGTGAGAGGCTGACCCGCCAAATACAGCCTCATGGCCGAGAATCGCAAGGGCAACAAGCCATGGTACACCATATACCCTTTCGCAGAAGAACTTGGCGCTTTGTGTAGAAGTGACCCAACACGCGTCTCTCTTGTGGATGTTGGCGGCAACAGAGGCGCAGACATCTTAGAATTTCACAAAACGTATCCTGACTTTCCTGGGCGGCTTGTGCTGCAGGATCTACCAGAGACCATCGCTCAGATCGATCAATCAGCTATGGAAGGCATCGAACTTCAAGCGTACGACTTCTTCACACCTCAACCAATACCAAAGGCTAGAGCATACTTCTGGCGCTGGATAGTGCATGACTGGGATGACGACAACACCAGGAAGTTCCTGTCCAACACGGTCAAAGTCATGGACCAGGATAGCAGATTACTTCTTGAAGAGTTCGTTCTGCCTGATACTGGCTGTGACGCAAAGACGAGTCATCTTGACATTCTCATGATGCTGTATCATTCTGGCCTGGAGCGAACACTGAGCCAGTGGCATTCACTCATGGAAAGCTGTGGCCTGAGGATAGTCAAGGTCTGGACGAGGCCGGATACAGATTCAAGTGTCTTGGAGTGCATGCTTCAGAAGTGATGACTCCGAGATCTAGTGAATTGACATGGCGTTCTGGAAATCTCGTTTGCTTGTGCTGTGTCCAGTCCTCGATAAATGGCCTTGCTATGAAGCTACCTCTTCGAATACATTGGGTCAGAGAGAATGGGTACGACACCTGCTGTCCAACGTTGCCATCGCTGTGCTGGTAGCCCATGATGCCTGTCGCACCTGCGAAGGTACCCGTCGTTCGGAAGACCGCTGATCGCGTTACACGTGGAGATCTGGAAACGAACTTCTCTTCACAAAACACAACAGTTTTGTACTCAAATCTTAAATTTAGACTTTCGACCTGCGACGCCAGATCATCTTTGCATCCCAGGGGGCGTTACAAAGCGTCGGTAAACCTCGATTTCAGGATAGGACTTCCGATACTAATAGTGCGTTTACTCTAAGCTTAGTAGATTAGTTTCCTATATAAAGGTCTATCGACTATTCCATCTAGTCTTACTCTACTAATTCGTTTATCTTACTTTCTAGTAGATTATATAGATAGAAGTTGCGAAACTTAACTAGTATAGTACTAACGTAAAATAGTATAAAAGTCGTTTTACGATTCTTTAGTAACTCTAGATAGATTGATTTACTATTCTAGTAGAGTAGATTAGTACTATATAGAACTAAGTTCTTCTACTAACTACTACTAGAATAGAATATATTAGTTAGTTTCGCTTAGACTAAAGATAGTAGTATCTATAATATAGTTTTTAGTTAGTAGTCTAGATATAGTATGTCTATTCTAGCAAATATAAGTACATATCTAAAACCTACTCTAAAATTACAAGTTTTAGTAGATTGGTCGACTGTTCCTATCGTTCTGTATACTGTACGCTGTCTCTCGATTCATCTTCCGGTCTGTTTCCCTCAACATCCGTTATCTTTATTGCGAGAGATCCGGTAGATGATTCTACCTCCTACTTAATCTGCCGATCTGCTAACCCTCAAGGTAAACGCACTCTGATGTAGCATGCACATACACCTTGCTTGTTGATATCCCCTCGGAAACGGAACATGTCGCATATAGTCTCTGTTCATCGATGCATCATCGACTCAATAGCGTATGCCGAAGCCTATTTCTGCGACTTGGCTCAAGGTTGACCCGAGAGAGGCTTCATCTTGTCCGTACGAGTGATCGGCATCTTGAATTTAGACGAGAGGCTTGCTTCCTAAGCCTTCCCGCACTATCAGCCATTGTTGCACAACGGCTTTTCCAGGGTAGTGGTCGACGAGTCATTCCTTTCTCGGATCCCCAATACTTGCAAGTTGCATGCTAATCGGTCTGCACGCAACAAGCTCTGAAGCATACCACAATGCAATGGGTGTCGAAAGTAATGAGCTGGACAGCTGCGCCAACTCTGCACTCGGTGGCTCCCTAGCAGTCGACAAAGCTGAGCTATGTAGTGGCACGAGTTCTATCCTCGACCATGCTGTCACATCAGAATTGGCACCAGACTACAATCACACTGCAGACTCGCCAAACACCGGACGACCAACATGCTTCGGTTCCACTTTTCGAGAGGTCCTTTTCGTGCTCACAGCAACGATGGGCGTCGCCATGTCGTCCATTCTTGCTGGCTCAGTCACTGTAATATCCTCCTTCATCGGCCGCGACCTTGATATGACAACAGCTGAGATCACATGGATCTCATCCGCCGCATCGTTGAGTGCTGGTGCATTCCTGCTGTTCTTTGGGAAAATTGCAGACCTGTTCGGAAGAAGATTGATGCTCATCGGCTCGATGCTTCTATTCTCAATCTTTGCGCTCGCAGCGGGCTTTGCGAAACAAGCTATCACTTTGGACGTCCTGAACGGTGTCCTGGGCCTATTCAGCGCAAGTTCTGTTCCTCCAGCACTCGGCCTTTTGGGAGTGGTCTACAAGACTCCTTGCAAACGTCGGAACTATGCCTTTGCATGTTTCTCAGCCGGAAATCCGATCGGCTTCGCCTTGGGTGCATTGTTTGGTGGCGTGGCAGCTACCATTTTCGACTGGCGAGCATCTTTCTGGCTGATTACCATTATCTTCTTCTTGTTGGCGATCCTCGGGTTCTACACCATCCCGAAAGATCCAACGGCTAAAGAGCATCTGGATCTGGACACGCTGAAACGGTTCGACCTCCTAGGCGTCCTCTGTGTCATTTTTGGGACGGGCATGTTCAGTGCCGCCCTCAGTTTGGGAGGTGATGCTTCAAACGGTTGGAGTGCCAATTACGTGGTGGTGCTGCTTGTGCTAGGAGTGCTATTTATCGTCGCATTCGTCCTATGGGACCTCAGGTATCAGCATGCTCTGGTTCCCATGCAGATCTTCAAGAATCGCAACTTCTCGCTAGCGATGGCGATCTTAGCACTAGGATTCACAGCTTTCACGCCTGGCACCTTCTTCATTGCACTGTACTTTCAAGACGTTTGGCATACATCGCCAATCGTGACAGCGGTCTATCTTCTACCCATGTTCATCGTAGGTCTTGGCATCAACATTCTCGCGGGCATGATCTTGCATCGAGTCTCGAACAAGCTCCTCATGTGGATCTCGACAATCTCGTACAGCATTGCCTTCTTGCTGCTGGCTGTCAATAGGGAAGGCTATAGCTACTGGGCACTTTTCTTCCCTGCTCAAGTCTTGATTGTGGTCGCCGTTGATCTCCAGGTCAACGTGTGCACAGTCCTGACCATGACCAGTCTCCCACAAAGCCATCAAAGTATTGCTGGTGGAATTTTGCACACCATCGTGCGTCTCACAGCGACGATTGGCTTTGGCATAGCCACTGCACTTTTCAACGGCGTACAGCGAAATCCTACACTGGGAGCTCACTGGGACAATGCTACGCAGCCCTTCTCTGCTGTGTTCTGGTTCTGTGTCGCTTGCTCCGCACTTAGTGTTTTCTTGGTGCCATTTCTCACGATTCGTACGCAGGGCGGAGCTGAAGATGTTGATGAGGGTGCTCACAAAATTGGTTCTTGAAGAGTCGAGACTGGATTTGGCACCTGTGACCAACTCTAGACCAAGGGACCTGCTTGCAATTGATGACCTATCCATATACCATAGTCTGCCTCTTCGAACGCATTTCAGTCGAACTGTCTAAGTTGGAAACTTTCAAGTTCTAAGAGAGCAAAAATAACAGTCGCCGCCGGCATTTCAGCAGTCACGAAGCGGTCAACAAATAGGGGATAGCATCTGTAGCTATCCGGCCTGCGTTGACTACACACATAATGAGCGCTCCATACTGAGCCAACACGCCGACGATGATTGTTGAAGTTCTCGAGATTGGAAGCTGCCTATAGACTTGAGCAGGCATCCCTCAATGTTCCCTGGGAGTTTTCATCTTAGCAGGACAATCGATCTGAGTGGTTAGACCTGACTTGCTCATTCCATCTTGTGGTAGAGGTCGCGCAAAGCATCGAGTTTCGATCCTCTACGGCTACCTTGCATCAGGACATTGCCATGCTGATTGACAAGGACAGCGTGGTAGACTCGGACCTCTGGGCCCGAGATCTTCTCGATGTGAACAGCGAAAGGGTTGGTAACCCTGGTCGACAGCAAGTGATAGTAGTCGTAGTACCACTGCGAATACGTGCGAGGATACTTGCTATAAGCACGACCTATCTTGTGTTAGTATTATGGGACAACTACCCGTTGGACTCGAGGATGCCAGCTTACGGAGAATGGCTTGGCGCGCCGTCAGCCGCTGAGGTGTCCGAAGCATAGGAAAGGCATGTTGGCTGAATATTCTTGTTGTGGTCTTGCCTAGGCTTGTGTAAGTCGCGAGAATAAATGCTCGCGAAATCTAGGCAGCATCTTGGTCGATGCATTCACCTGCACGGACCTTCTTACACACATGGCAACACTGCATGTGAAAGGCAAGGCGTGTTACCAAATCCATCCAGATCACATGACCTTCAGCCGTACCTTGCTTGGGCAGCAGAAGGATTGGACGCGAGTCATGATGTCGCACCTTAAAAGGGAGTCAGTATACGCAGACACGATGATGCCGCGACTGAATGGTCGCAAGCTATCTTGATGTTTGTTGCTACCCTCACAACATCCAAGATGGCAGAAGATGGTTTCGAGAACGAGTCGGACTTTGCCAAGCTTCTACAGACGTCAGGAAAGAATGTCCTGATATACGCATACGAAGGACAAATCCCGTCGAGGGCCAAAGAGTGTGTCTGCGATACTCTTCACACGGACACAGCGTTACTGACAGGCTTCGAAGTCTTGCCAGAATGTTTTCGCACACCACGATAGCGTATATGGTCGATATTTCTCAGCACCTTGAAGCAGAGGTGTGTGTGTTGAGCGCTCTGCAATGTGCCCTTACTGAACCGCCCTCGCACAGAATTATTTTGGAATCATCGAAGTTCCAACGTTTATCGTTTACAGGAACGGCGAGGAGATCAAGCGAGTGCTCGGAATGGACCCAGCTGGACTGGAGTCTTTGGTGAAGATACTCGCGTGAGCTGACATGGCGTACATTCGTTCATTGGCTTGGAAATGGCGTTCGGTAGAGTCGTTGAATGTGTCGATGCGAGTGCTTGTGGGCGTTTTGGAGCGGCGGTTTGGAGGTGCGATGCGACGGCCTTGTGCAGTCGACGCGGCCATGTCGATGTCGCCGGCGTTTTTGCGGAAAGGAGATTGCGACGGGAGTCGATGTTCAGACTCTGAGAGGAGCTGGAGTCCGAGGCAGCGCAAGGGCTTGGCGCCATATACTAGTATTCTACTTCTACAGTAGAAGCGCAAGAACTCAGCATATCATGTAATCACTCGCCCGCATTGCCAGCACACAGTACACTGCCCATGGTTGTGCTGTGATGTTGCCCTCGACGTGATCTGCTTCCACCTCAAGACATCTTGAAATGGCGAGCTTCGGGTGCATCACGGTGCGAGGACCAGCAAGGTAGCGAGAGCAGGCAATGAGTAGTCTTTCTGTTCGACTCATTGCTCATGTGCTCGGTCGGAAGGACTCGTAATTGTCATCGTTGAGTATTCGGCGATAGGTGGTGAGTGGAGTCTTTCGAAAGTAGATACATCGTTTCGTGCCAGTAGAACTAAGCAATGAACTGGCATGTCTGGTTATATTTGGGGTCACCGTATAGGCTTGACATAGTCATGACATAGTCAATAGGCCATGGCGAAGCACACAGGATGGATAAGCCCTTACGCACCGGGGACGAAGTTATGTCTATGGTAGGAAGAGAGAGTAAGGGCCTGTTCTCTTTCAGCTGCACTTCCGAGGCAGGTCGTGGCACCTAGTATATATTGAACTGGCACCAAACCAGGGCATAACCTAGCACTTGTGGACCTTCTGAGTGCACTGTCGCTTTTAGTAGACACTATAGCATCTTCCTGTAACGCACTTGTTCACTTCCAGTATCAGTTGTCCTTATAGAATGTGACGAGAGCTGAATACTAGCTGTATAGGCGCCTAGATCTACCCGCGGTAATATCCGAGCGGGGCTTAGCAAGCAGAATTTGCACTTCCCTAAGAATGCGACGAATTCCATTGTTTCTAGCACTACGAACATTAACACTAACAATGTCTATATATACTATCGTACACGCCGAAATTATAACAAGATTATACGCTTTAATTTGCGCTAAAAATCAGCTCTATACGATACTTCCTCGTTAAGAAACAAATCCTATATTTACTATATCGAAACCCAATTCTTAAGTTACCTCTAACGACTCCTAGTTAGTACCTACCGCTATATAGGCTACCTTGATAGATAGCTAGCTTACTAATTCTTAGGCTAATATTAGAGACAATATTGCCGCCCTATAAGATAGTGTATAGGCCGGTTCTAGCGACGAAGAGAGCTCTTCTAACGAAGAAGGTCGGCTTATTTAGATAGGCAAGATAGAACAAATTCTCCTCGAGAACGTTGCCCTTTAAATAGACCTTAATAACTACTATAATAGTTAATTAAAGCTATAGGCTCGCGAAGATATTATATCTAATATATCTCGTTAAGCAAAGTAGTCTATCTTCTAGAAACAGTATCGTACGAAGCTATTATTCTACAAAGCCCTCTACGCTACCTTTATAGCGCTTGAATACGAGTCTAGCTTCGGCATTAACTACGATACTAGTACTATTACTACTAACTCCTTTGTATAGAAGGACTATCTTACTAAGAAGGTCTACAAGAATACGAAGCCTCTAAGGGATTACCCTATACCTTATATTGCACTCTATACTATAATCTATAGCAATAAGACGGCTATAGGCAAGGCTTCTAAGGGCGGCGCTAGTGCTTCTAAGAAGCGGCTATCTAGCAAGGCTATTAAGAAGGCTAGTAAGAAGGCTAAATCCTCGCAATCTAAGGAGCTAGTATTAGTTAGTAATAACGAGACTAATAAAGAGAATTTACCTCCTTCTAGGCTATAGAAGGCTCCCTTAGAAACGGCTTAAATACTAGCGAAATAGGCTACTTTCTAGGACGAAGCTACGTAGAGCTAGGATATTCATTCTACCGCTAAAGCGCCTATTACTAGTATTAACTCGAAGGGCCCTCGTAGAGGTACTATTCGCCTCGCTAATACTATTACATAAGGCCTTATTAGTATGAGACCCGATATTCTAGTAAAGCTAGCTCTCAATAACTTGAACGACTTTAACCTATCTTATAAGCTCTATAGAGCCTATAGTAAGGCCTTCTACGACAAGACCTTTAGCGACTTCGAAGCTAGGTCCTTCTACGAGGGCTCTACGCGCTATAGGCGTATATAGCTCCGTTAGATTACTAGTAAGAACGCTATAGAAGAAGATATTAAGTCCGATATTAAGTAAGCGTTAAATTGAGTCGATTGAGCGCGCGTTTTCGGTAGAGGAGCTACTTAGCTTTTAATAGCCCTAACTATCTACTATTCAATACTAGGTCTATATACATATACTAAATTCATAGGTCTTCGAGAATATATATACATTATACTCCGTATTAATTTTTATATACTTCCGATAGCTAGTTGTAGTATTCTAATCGCATATAGGTTTCGATAATCTAGTATACGTCTCCGGCTTAGTAAGCGGACCTAGGGCCGGTATCGAGTCGCTAGAAGCTAACCCTAGCTCGGCTCCGCGGAGGTATTAGCTATATCGCTACTCGAATTGTAACGTCCGCTAACGGCATACTATACTACTAAGACAATACCTATATTATAGGTTTATATAACGGCGAAATATCTACTCGACGCGGGCTACAATCTTATCGAAAAATTATCCAATTTAGTTAAGAAGTAAGCTTATACCGGCTCTACGGAGGTAGTACGAGAATCGGATAGAGTAGTAACTAACATTTCGAAGAGCTTCTCGAATATAACTTAAATCTTAACGAGTTAAGTCGATTGAGATACTTTCTAGTAAACGGCGCTAACAAAAGTAATTAATACGATAACGATAAGGCTTCAAGGCACTAATCTCTATATTCTATATAGTCTCTTTGCTATTAACGCCCTTCTACTATATAGCTAATCTACGGTAATTAAGCTCAATTAGATAGTCTTACTATATGTCCTTTGTATACTAAGTACGCTAAGCGGTTATCTTCTTGTTCTTAGTAGAGGCTATTTAACTAAGCGTCTAAGTAGCGCTTCGTCTACTACCTAAGCGGACCTCTTTATTGAATAGCGGCTCTTTATTATCCTAGCGCTTAAACTCATTAGTAATTAACTCGTCCGATGGATTAGTACGGCGAATGAAGTTGTATAGGCATACTAAGCCATAAACTAGCGCTATCTGTATCTCTATATTAAAGGCAGGTCTATTAGTATTACGAAGGATCTTGAAGCGTTCCTTTAGTATACTAAACGTCCGCTCGACGACGTTGCGTAGGCTCGAGTACCGCAAGTTAAATAGCTCTTATTAGTTCTTAGGTCTACGGTTACCGCTTTGCTACTCCTTTAGGTAATAACGTATAGTACGGAAGGGTACAATAGTAAGCCGAGTACTCGGATAACTAGTATCTACGAGATAGTACTTGTTATATAGACAGTTAGTACCGAAGCCTTCTATTTCTCGAGCGTGTAATAATACCCTCGCGTCGTTTATAGAGCCCTCCTATCTAGTAAGTATATACGTGAATAGCATATTGAAGTCTATAACTACTAGTACATTCTACGAGATAGAGCCCTTCCTATTGCGCCATAGTACCTACTTATTACGAGGTACGTAAGCAATAATATAGCTACTATCGAGGGCTCTAATGTAGTCCTTAAACTAGGGGAAGAATTTGCCCGTTCTACGGCTATTTGTCGAGCTCATTATCTTCGTAGGGACACTATTGTAATCCGGCTCTTTAATAACCTTATTATATAGCTTAAGTAGGGTAGTAAGAATAGTATAGAATAACTTATAGACTATCGCCTTAGACCTATTAAACACAAGGTCTATCTACCGGAAGCTAAACGATAGCGATACGACTATAAAGAAGTACATTAAACGCTCGGTAGTAGTAAGGTACTTTATTAGCTCTAAGCCCTTCTCGTAGAGGGCATTAAGTAAGGCTATAAAGGCATCCTTATTTAACCGACAATTCTCGTATAGCTTTCTTTTATTAGACAATAGCTCGGCGGCCTTGTTATAGCTATTATCGTTATGTATATACTCGCGGCGGTCTAATTCTTCTTCGTAGTACTATACTATAGCGATATAGCTTACGAGGGCGGCTATACGGTACTAGGAGCTAGTATCTATTGCGGAGGGTCGGTCGTATCCAAAACACTACCGATTATAGACAATTTGAAGGAGGTACTAAGGATACTATCGACAAAGAAGCGACTATGTATCCGAGCTATATTATAGGTTATATAAGGGTATTATATAGTAGTAAAGGGTCGAAATCTACCCTCGGGTATATAGCTCGAATTTTCGCCTCTATACGCCAAGCCCTTATACAATCTACGACTATAGGTTGTAATACTCTACTATAGGTTTAAACGATACCTATACATAATAGAAGAAGGAGATATTAATAAACTTGTTCTCTTAAAGATATAGAAGGTCGAGTTTAGCTATAGTTGTTTACTTATAGTAGTAGCGGCTATTGACACTACCTGCCGCGGAAGTGTAGCTAAAAGAGAACAGGCCCTAATGTGCTGTTGATGGAGAGGGAAAGATCTCGTCAATGCGCCAATCAAAACCTAAATCAATTCCCAGCAGAACGCAGATCGCTTTTCTTGGCATGAGTGGTAATCTGAAATACTGCCATGTGGAGTGGTCAGTCAGAACTTCACTCTTTCCCGAATCATGCTCAGCACGTCTGGACTCCTATCTGCATCGTTATTGCATCGGATCTGTCCAGTCTAGAAGCAGATGATTCTGAGTGAAGCAGAAGCAGCCGCCATGAACGACTTCATCGGCGGTTTTAGACACGTTGGACGCTCCAGCAGACGCGACGACAACGCCAGCATGGCAATGAAACCCATATCTGCGGGCTGACACGAAAATCTGCTTCTCTGATGAATCTTGGCTCTTGAACAAGAGCTGCCAGTCCAGCAGATGCGCGTGAAGTGGTCCGACTGAAACGACTAGCCGACTGCTTTCAGTGCCTCGAGCCTTCATTGCAGAGAATGAGGGCACAAAGATCAGCTTTCAAGGCCCTCAAAACGTCCGCGACTGAAGTGTTGATTCGGGATGTAGACGAGCTATGGACTCTCGGCTCATCTCAAGGCAGTTGGAAACCTTCACGGATCAACGCAAAGCATATGCTGCTCCGGCACTCCCTGTTCAAACAGCAGAGATTTCTCCCTGGTTTGCCAACTTCATAGGCTGATTTGATGATTGCAGGGCATTCAGTGCATGTGTGAAGATTAGCGGGTCATGCTTATCGATCTTCCCGTGCGGATTGGCTGACCATTACAGTCCTCCGGCCATCCAGGTGCCAACCACAGGAACTCACACAGGCAGATTTATAGCCTGAAGATGAACAAAATCAAGACCTTACATTCTCACATCTCGAAAGAAGAAATATCTGGACTATGGCAAAAGGAAAGGCTACATCAAAGCCAAATGGCACAACAAGTGTCGCGAAAAAGGCAGCTGCTCAGAAACAGCTACCAGTACCACCCAAAGCTCTTCCAGTAACGCTGCTTTCGGGCTTCTTGGGATCAGGAAAGACCACTCTTCTCCAGCACATTCTTCGAAGCGAGCATGGTCTTCGCATCGCTGTGATTGTCAATGACATTGGAGCGTGAGTATCTTTCACAGGATTGGCAATAAGTCCCAAAGAGGCCGACAACTGTGTAGGGTCAATGTAGATGCAAACCTTATTCGCAACACACATCGTGTGACCAAGACAGAAGAAAAGGTCATCGCCTTACAAAATGGTTGCATCTGCTGCACGCTTCGAGGCGATTTGCTCGAAGAACTGGTCCGCCTGGCTGAGCTTGCTGAATTTGACTACATCATTGTTGAGAGCTCTGGTATCAGCGAGCCAGAACAAGTAGCAGAGACATTCGACTCTCGACTTGCTGAGCAGATCAGCCAGATGGGTGAAGGTCCCGAGGGTCTGGATCCTGACACCTTGGCAACACTAAAGCGCCTCAAAGAGGCTGGCGGGCTTGAAAAGTTCGCTCGCATGGACACAACGTGCACAGTATGTGACATCGACCTCTTTACTCTTCGGTCATGCGTTGACATTTGCAGGTAATTGACGCGTTCACCATCATGAACGACTTCGAAACGACAGATCTGCTTTCTGCGCGTCGAAACGATGTCACGCCCGAGGATGAAAGGACGGTATCAGACCTGATGGTTGACCAGATCGAGTTTGCGGATGTCATCGTCCTTAACAAGTGTGACATGATTAGCAAGAAGCAGAAAGAGAGCGTTATGACCTTGATCAGAAAGCTCAACCACAGAGCAAAGATTGTGAGCAGATCCATTCAATTTGACTGCTTCGTAAACTGACGTGTGGTGCAGATCGAAAGCACATATGGCAAGATCGATGTAAAAGCAATCGTCAACACCGGCATGTTCAACCTGGAAGTGGCACAGACCGGGTACGGCTGGCTACAAGATCTACACGCCATGACAATACGCGAGGTCAATGGAAAGAAGATGGTCACTCCGAAGCCTGAGACTGAAGAGTACGCCACACGCACATTGGCGTATCTGGCAACCCAGCTGACCTTCGCAGATACAATGTTCGCAACTTCGTCTACGTCCGACGCCGACCTTTTCATCCTCGACGACTGTTCGCACTCCTACACGACAAGTTCATCCTGCAGCACCCGCTCGATGAAGTAGAGGAAGAGGGCGAAGAAGATGAAGACGAAGACATGGAGGACGACGACGAAGAGGAGGAAGATGATGATGCTGACGTTGATATGGAAGATCCACTCGACCTTCCAGATCCCGCAGTAATATTGGAGAACAAGAAGAAGCACCCTCTCTTTGCGCGGCTCTTCCGCTCAAAAGGCGAGTACTTCCTTGCTACCCGGCCTGGTAGAGCTGGAGAGTGGAGTCAGGCCGGTGCTATGCTCACGCTTTCTGGAGGACGCCCCTGGTTCTGCACGATCCCAAGAGCAGAGTGGGAAAGTGGTGTCAAGGAGATCGATGAGCTTGTCGATCACGATATGAACAGCGGCGGCACTTATGGTGACCGGAGACAAGAGCTCGTCTTCATTGGTGAAAAGCTCGATGTGCCAGCGATAGAAGCGACGCTTGATGAGTGCTTGCTCAACGATGAGGAATACGCCAAGTGGCAGGAGGTCATGATGCGCGGCGAAGGTCCTAATGCTGGGTCAAAGGAAGAGCAGGCTGAGAAGGAGCAGGCGCTGGCAGATCTCTTCGACGATGGCTTTCCGGTAAGTCCCGACTCTGCTTCCCTGCCGTGGAAAAATACTGACTTGCTTCTCAGGACTGGGACGATCCTGACGGGGAGGGCGATCAGATGGACCACGATCATGCCGAGATGGCGCGTATCGACTCGCATCACGGCCACTCTCACCCGCATACGAATGGCAAGACGAAGCATGGTGTCAGGAAAGATGGTACTGTATACTGAATGTCGTCTGTTTACACTTGGCTGGGGCAAGACTTGATCCCAAAAGATGACCCTTATCTAGATTCGATTGTTTGCATGTGAAAGTGAACGGGCTTGGCGTCTATTGACCCATAGAAATTCTGCGCTTTCCTTTCGCTCGACTTCAGCTTCCCGTCCACAGACAAGATCATTGAGCTGTTGACTGCCAGACATAGAGCAGTCACTCCAGAGCGGGACCCTTGCGCCCACCAAGCACGGTATGGTAAGAGCTCGCTATTTCTACTCCTACCGTTTCCGAGTCTGCAATCAGACCTCATCAGGCATTGCAAGCGAAGGGCTCCTTCTCGAAGAAGTAACAAGACGCGGCTACTTCTAAGTCTTCTTCGACCATGCTCCCAGGACCTGTCGCCGGAGCCAACTCGCCCTCGACCGCGTTCTTCGACCTTCCACCAGAAATCCTGCGTGCGAATCCCCCGCGAAATGGATGACACTACTAGATGCATCGCCATCAACTACCCTCCTTACATCTCGCTGCCAACGGCCACACCTGCGCTAATCTAGGTGAACAAGCAGATCAGTCGAGAAGTACTGCCTCGCCTATACAGAATTGTCGATCTATATCTGTTTTGGGCCCCGACTCCCGCCCATGAAGTGGCTTGCAGTCTTCGGTCCAACTCCAGTTCCCATAAGCCGTATATTCGTCATCTACGATAAAGGTAGGGTTGAGTTCCTACTTCCCAGCGCATCGAAGAGATCGGTTCTAGTACGAGACGAAGCCGAAAAAAACGGAGGCTTTCATCGAAGCGCAATTGGAAGACGAACAGCGCTGGGGGTCGAGGATCTGGCTATTGTATCGTGGCAAGAAGTCGAAGTCTCCTGCCAAGAAATCAAGCACCTACCTCCTCACCACCGAAGACCTTTTTTTAACCTCCCCTGCCGAACTCCGCAAACGATATGCCCCTCCATCAAAAGAACAGAAGATTCTCTTAGCATATTATACGAGAGAGAGAAAAAAATATATATTCAAGGCTTAATCAAAGACGAGGTTAGATCCTTCTTGAAGAATCGCTCATTCAGTGTGGGCGTTTGTGAGAAGTATACTCATCGTTCAAAATCAATCAATACCAAGACACTGAGGAGCTCGAAGTCAGTGATCTCTCGAACCACCAGATGGGTCTACTTACCATGACTGTATGATTTTTGGGTCCGGATGTATGAAATCGTCGTCGTGTCGACCGTGTCTTGTCAAGGTCGCAGGCAAGGGTCGCTTTGATGGTTGGAGGTTGAACGTGGTGGTGATGGGGACAGGTGGAGTGGGGATTAGTGGTCAAGAGTTCGCGCTTGGGTCGCAATGCACCAGATGCCGCACAATCGGATGGGTACTGGAGGAGGAATTGAAGAGCCCAGAGATAGTGCCGTGGAGTGATGACCTGACCAAATCAAGGACGGTAATCAAGTCAATTTGTAGTCTTTGCTCTCGCTATCAGGGCTCTCCGGTCTCTTTTCGTCTTCCTCGGCAGCCTCTGAGACTTCTTTGGCTCGGTCCATACGCGTGGGCCGCTCGAGCTTCGGAGGATAGTATTGCATCTTCCCTGTCTCGCGAGCGCTACCCAGATGGAGCACAGGTCTACTGATGAGCTTGGTTCGGCTGGCAGTCTTCGCCTCATCTGAGAAGTCCTGTTGAATCGTGAGTGACATGCCCTCGCTGGCGATATACTTCAGAGCTTGAGCAAGCGTTGGGTTGGAGGAGTAGTGGCTATACTCTCCATTGCTTTCCTCGACGAGCATGAGAAGAGTATCCGCCAGAAGTGTCAGAAACTCTCCATCCTGCTGTATGATCTTTCCTCTGCCGTTCGTCATCTTCTCCGGACGAGCCAGGACAATAGTCGTGCCGACAGGTCGCTTGAGATCTCTGGTGATCTTGTCTGGGAAGATGGCGTCTATGATGAGCAAGAGGTCGCATTCGACATTGGCCTCAAAGCCGTAGAGAGACTTGTTCACCCGGTCCTCTGCAGCCTTTCCGATGTCCTCTTTTGTCATCTTTGTGACCGCTCTCCGGACTCATCATCGGGGGCGTTCTGCTGATCTGTCCTTATCTCCTTGTACGCTACATCGACCATCTTTGACCTCGCCACGCAGCCCTCGACCATGGAAAGATCTTGTAGAAGCTGACTGGAGTATGGGGATATGGGCGGAGAGTGCTGTGCGAAGTTAGCAAGCCGTGAACATCCGGTTGATAAAACTTCCATCTGGTAGCCTTGTTGATCCTGTCGACGGCGCTGCTTGCCCAGCACCTGGCGAGATCGTCCTGTATCGACACCGAGAAACATGACGACCTCGCGATTGTACTCTGCATATGATGGATCCTCTTTGTTAGCCTTGCGTCCAGACGGAGTACCGGCGACTTCTCCTGAGTCAATCATGGTGGATATTTGCTGTGATGGATATGCTGTTGTCAATAGCTTGTCTTGATTCAAGTCTTGGACCTTTGTTGTGGTGTTGGATGTTTTGTTGTAGGATGGAGCAACAGGTAAGATAAGGTGGAGCCAGGTATATCGCGGCCGAGCATTGACCAGCTTTACATGCAGCGCGGTTAACTTTGCCCAGCACAAGTGAAGTGACTTTCGCGCGCTCTGACGTAGGAGTGAAGCGAACGGAGCTTCCATTTCGTCAGTTCCGGTGCAAAGATGAGTGTAGTGGTGCGATTAGCCGAAGATTGTGTGCGAACAAGTGAGTCTCGATCTAAAATTTGTAACCTGCATCAATGCCGCGAAGGAGGAAATATCAGATGAGAAAAGAAAATGATGTGCACGTATGAGTTCGACCTAGCTCTGTATGGAATGCTTGCTGTGTTACTACAGCCGCAATAGTTCAACGCTTTGAGGCGCAGCCATAACTGAAGCCCTCGGCCGATATGTGGAAAGATGGTATTGGTTCTTGAGTCGAAATGGTAAAATCCATGTCGGGTAGAAGAGGGTCGTGAGTGGTCGTGAAGGGGTACTTTTGGTGACCGTAGTTTCACACAAATCGTGCAGGTCGTAGTCGCAGTATGGGTTCGGGTCAGTATGCTCATGGCTTCATGTGATGAGAGTTCTCGCCACCGGGATATCATAGAACTCCTCCACAACGTCTTCCCCGAGAATGGGAGCCATGTAGCAGCTTAGAGTGGGGAATGTTGGAGTCGTTAGAGGGGACATGTCGTGATCAGAAATTTTGATAATTAAATGATGTCGCCCGAGATAAAGCAGTTGTATGTAGTAGAGGTTGGGTGCAGAAGTCGAGGGTGTTATTTTGTTGGTGCCCGGGAATGGATCTACACTAGGGCATTCCGTGAGAGGAGAAATTATCATTCGTCCGAGTCCTTCACGAAAAGGCCCGGACTATCGGAGCGATCCTCTCCAAAGTCTTCATCGTGGAAAATGGTGGGAGCACGAGGAGCTTCGAACTCGATGGCAGTCCTCACGAGAGAGTCCTCCTCGCTCGCAGACTCCTCCATCATGGGGTGCTTGCGCTTCGGTGGCAGGCCCGGGATGGTCTTGACGTGGAAGGTGTATATCCCGGTAGCGTCCCCAGGAATCTTCTCCGATGCCCGAAGGTGACGAGGATCAATCATGACCCGCCTCTTGTCAGACGTACGGTTCTCGCCCAGCCAGAGACGGACCGGCTTTGAATCAAGCAGCTTGACATTTCCCAGCAATTCGTTCAGGGAAATCGGCGAGAGGAACCTGTTGTAGCCTGGGTGCTTGTGCTTTTGGCCGGTCTCTCGGTCTTCAACCATTTCCGTGGGAATGCTGATGCGGTTTGAAAACTGCATCATGTGAGTGCACAGCTTACGGCTGAAGTCACCCGGAGAACCTTCCTTCTGCCTCTGGTCCCTACCGATTGCACCTTGGCCAGAGGCAAGAATCTCCACACTGCCATGATGTGGGCTAGTCGGCTTCCATTGATCATGGAAGTTGGTGGGAAAGTAGCCATCGATAATGAGCAGCCAAGAGAAGCCCGAATCAAGCATCCACTGAATGAGCTTGTACGCATCGATTTCTGGGTTGGGATAACCTTGGAACTCCCTGCGCGATGTTAGCGCGACCTTGGAAATCGAAGAGTCGCAAAATTACCAGCGGTAGTTCTCGCCATTCCCCCAGCATCGACCGTGGAAGTACGCAACCATCAATCTGTCCTTGGACTTGCCCTGTGACTGCTTCTTGAAGTATTCGAGCAGGCACTCACCATCCGAACGCTTTGGGAATATGACGTCGTGGTAGCTGCAGTTGATCTTGCTCCTCGCAAGCAATCGCATCATTCTCTGCTTCTGGTAGTGCTCCGACGTAATGACGAAATCACCATCATCGATATCGGTCATCGCATCCAGGATGAAGAATTCAGTAGATTGGACCGGTACAATGCTGGCAATGCCCGATGAGGGCATTGGACCAGTCGACATAGCGCCGAGGGTGTCTTGTTATAGCTGAGAGATGGTATGCTTCGCGTCGTGCTGAAGATGGTGTGGTCAATCTGAGTCGAGAGATGGCCTTCTGGCAATAGGTGTGCTGTCGGGAGCGGTTGATGTATGAGAGAAAGATCAGACGGGACGGCGAAGGTATATGTTGCGCGCAGAAGCACTGGCCAACCTCACATGCAAGTGACTGCCGCCTTGACGCAGAAGTGAGGCGGCTCAAGTGATTCTTTGACGGCACGATGGGTCGATCGGAAACAACTGTTCAGCTTTCACTCGTGGGCGAGCGAGTCGCTTCGCCGCGAGCGCGGTGTTATGGCTGAAGCTGCCCTACGGTATGATCAGTCGCAGTGTTTTGAATATGGTCTGAGTATCACGTACCAATGCGCAGCCGAACAGACCTTCGGACGGCGGTGGCTTCTCGACCTGTGCTGCGTTCGGTCCAATATTATCTTGGTGTTAGCTAGTGTTGCGTGTATCTGTGAATCTCGATGTGGTGTGCTGGTTCTTGGTGTCGAAGGTTGTTGCGTATTGTAAGTCTTCAAGTCAAGCACTCTCGCAAGCCAGAGGTATATCATGGTCTTGGGAAATGACCAGTACCGGTGAGCAGTGGCGTCTCATCCTATGCACACTGAGCGTAACGCATGTGATGTGACCACAGTGGGCGAAGGCTTGCTGCTCGGATCGCTGTCACTTCACTTTTGCAATCAGGGGATACGCCGTACTTGGAAGCTCTTCGCTCAGAAGCTGCCGATCATAATCGAGAAGCTGAAAGTGCCCAAGGAGGCGGCCAGATCACAACTCTCCAACTTTTCAAAGACGCTATCAATACAAACACTATAATACATGCAGTGCCTTCCTCTGTACAACGCCATGTCGCCTCCGCTTCCTCCATGCAATACAGTAGGTAAGAGTGGAGATATATGCTTCTTTTGTGCAGCAATAAAATGACAAGCACGAAGTGTAGTAGCATCTTTCTTTGTACAGATTTCCGGGATTTCCTTCCGGGTACGGGTATCATGGCACGCACACTCATACATCATGAGAGATCAACTGCTGTCGTTGAGCGGCAAAGAGAGGAGGGAGGGGGCGAGATGTTCTTCGCGATCAGCTTAGAACATGCCTCCACCCATGCCTCCCATTCCACCCATACCGCCCATGCCGCCGCCTGGTGGGCCCTTCTCTTCTGGTGCTTCGACGATGGCGACTTCCGTCGTACCGAGGAGAGATGCGACACCGGAAGCATCGGTGAGACCAGTTCGGACGACCTTGAATGGGTCAAGGATACCAGCGGCGATCATGTCAGTGTATTCGCCCTTGGCAGAGTCGAAACCCTTGTTGAAGTCCTTGCCGAACTCATCCATAAGCTTGCCGACAACGACAGATCCCTCAGTACCTGCATTCTCGACGATCATGCGTGCCGGGCGGGTGATGGCGTTCTTGACGATGGACACACCGAGCTGCTGGTCGAAGTTGGCAGTCTTGATGTCACCGAGGGCGTTGGCGGCAGCCTTGAGGAGGGCAGTGCCACCACCTGGGAGGATACCCTCCTCAACGGCAGCACGGGTGGCGTTGAGAGCATCGACCATACGGTCCTTCTTCTCACCGACCTCGACTTCGGAAGCACCCCCAACCTTGATGACTGCAACACCGCCAGACAGCTTGGCGAGACGCTCCTGGAGCTTCTCCTTCTCGTAGTCGCTGGTGGTTGGGTCAGCCATGACACCACGGATCTGCTCGCAGCGGACGTTGACGGCATCCTTGCTGCCCTCGCCGTTCAGAATGACGGTGTCCTCCTTGGTGATGGTGATAGAGCCGGTAGATCCGAGCATGTCTGGAGTAGCCTTCTCAAGCTTAATGTCGAGCTCATCAGTGAAGACGGTAGCGTTGGTAAGAACAGCAATGTCGCCAAGGATGCTCTTGCGGTTGTCACCGAAGCCTGGTGCCTTGACAGCAGCAACCTGGAGCTGGCCACGGAGCTTGTTCAAGATGCAGACAGCAAGCGCCTCGCCATCGATGTCCTCAGCGATGATGACAAGTGGGCGGCGCAGCTGCTGCGAAGCCTCGAGAGCTGGAACGATGTCCTGCACAGCAGAGATCTTCTTCTCCGAGAGCAAGAGGAGCGGCTTCTCGAACTCGACCTTCTGGCTCTTGGTGTCGGTGATGAAGTATGGCGAGATGAAACCACGGTCGAACTTCATACCCTCAGTCACTTCCAACTCGTCTGCGATGGTCTTTCCCTCTTTAACCGTGATGACGCCCTCTTTTCCAACCTTCTCCATTGCGTTGGAGAGGAGCTGACCAATGTGAGTGTCGCCGTTGGCAGAAATGGTAGCGACCTGGCTGATCTCGCTGGAGGTGGTGATATCGCGCTTGTTTGCCCGCAGGTATTCGACGACGGCATCGACGGCAGCTTGAGTACCTCTTCGCAGGTCCATTGGGTTGCATCCTGCTGCGACATTCTTTACGGTCTCGGAGAAGATGGCGTTGGCGAGGACGGTAGCGGTTGTGGTTCCGTCACCAGCGACCTCGTTGGTCTTGCTGGCCACATCCTGCAGTAATCGTGCTCCGAGGTTCTCGAATTTGTCCTTGAGAGTGATAGCTTTGGCCACAGTGACGCCGTCTGCGAAACGATATCAGTATGAGCGCAGCGGATACAACAACCGGCGCAGCGAATGCAACAACCGGCGCAGCGAGTGTGGGAGGCAGCCTCGCTCCGCTGATCCATCCGTTGTGCCATTCCTCACCTTTCGTAATCTTCGGACTCCCATAACTGCTCTCGATCAAAACATTTCTTCCCTTGGGCCCCAGCGTTGTAGCAACAGCCTTGGCCAGCGTATCGACACCCTGCAACAACGACGCTCTGCCCTCAACACCAAACTTCAATTCCTTGTGTGCGAAGCGTTGTTGGGTAAGAGATGCAAGTCTTGGCGATGAGCGCAGAGCTCGGGGTGCGGATGAAAGTGCGCGCTGCATTGTGATGGACGTCTTCTTTGGATCTGCTGGTCGCTACTCGATCTGACCCGTACCAACTCCGCGACTCCGGATGCAAAGATTGAATGAACAGCGTGTGATTCGTGATGCGTGGTGGATGGATGGGGAAAGAGGAAGCAAAGTCGTAGAGCTTTTGCTATGGATACTTCTCGAACTCGAGAAAGCTTACGCATTGACCGCGGAGAGGTCACGTGAGATCCCCGTCTTTCGCCGCATGCCGAGAAATACCCGATACCACCACTCACCAACACCGAGACATTGATGGGCGACGTGCACATTTTCATTCGTAGCATTGAAGCAATGATTGCTCGATACTATGTCGTTAGATATGCCTTGCCATCATTCCTCACCCTCAGCCTGCCTCTGCATCCACCTCACCCTCAGCCTCTGCATCCACCTCACCCTCAGCCTGCCTCTGCATCCACCTCACCCTCAGCCTGCCTCTGCACCCACCACTCCCTTAACTCCCGCCCTCTCTTCCGCTCACCTTCGGCAAATTCCACAGGCGGGCCCTTCATTTCTTCTCTGACACCACCAGAAGAACCAGGCCTCTTTCTAATCTCACGCTCTTGACTAACCACCTCACTGAATCTCCACACAAGCCAAGCACTTGCGTCGCCACTCAGAAGATACGCCCGTCTCTTACGACTCTTCACCGAGAAACCTCTCAGCAAAACCACATCTCCTGGCGATGCAACAGGGAGGGTAGCATGCCAATGTCGATAAACCTCGACGCGAACCTCGCCGAGCTCATCTGCATCGTTCCCGGACAAGAGGGATTGGTCGGTGATTTTGAATATGGTGAAGAAGTCCTTGGGTCCAGACTTGGCTCGCTCTGGTGTGCTGGATGCGTCTGTGACGAGGGCAATGACATCGACGGTATTGTCTACGCCAGGTTGGCTCGAAGGGTTGAGCTTTTCTTCCATCTTTGCGAGAGGATAGTAGTAGGACATGGTCGTGGTGAGGCCATTGGTTGAGCTTCGCCGAAAGAGACCCTTCTCGTCGTCGGGAGCGTCTGAAACCTCAATCTGGTCGCATTTCTCCTCTGCCTGTGATCTGGTTGAACGACGTGGCGAGAACCAAGCAGAAATGACTTCAGGCACCTGGCCAAGACGTGACGTAAAGGACCTTCTGACAGGAGCCATTTCCGGAGTGCTCTTGACCTGTTCGCCTGTTGCTTCGTCGTGTACATTTCCGCCTGTGGCTAACTCCTGCGACACTTGCTTCTTGGCCGTCGAAGCTTTCTTGGGAGGCGGACTGATCTCGTCAACGGACTCTTCATTGGCACGCTTCATTTCCTCCTCGAGCTGTGATTCAGCTTTGGACTTGCGAGAAGATTTGCGAGTGCTTGTCTTCTTCGGAGGTGATGCTTCAAATGATGCAAGCAGATCAGCACCCTTTTCAGTGGCTTCACTTTCAACAGCGGACTTCCTAGGTGACCGTCTAACTGGAGTCTTCTTGACAGGGCTGAGCAGATCACTTTCGACTGATGCCCTTACACTAGGCTGGCGTGTGGCGGCGTCAGGCGTGCTGAGTCGTCGGTCTCCAGCCGCCTGATTGACCTTGTCTTGCGCGTCCTCCCGTGACTGACTTGCTGCTTGCGATTTTCGGGTCGATCGTCTAAAGGGCGTCTTACTGTCTGCGCCAGATTCAGCTCGGCGGCGAGTCCCCTTCGCAGTCCATTTCTCTGCCTCGGTAGGTTCCCGCTCTGCAGCGTCTTCAACGACGACTTTCAAACCTTCATTTGTCACTTCCGGAGTCGGCGGAGCAAACGAAGTGGTTGGAATCTGTGTCTCAGAATGCTGCGACGCCATGTCGTGCGAACTGTGCGCCTCTTCAATTTGTGTTTGAAATGGCTGTGACTCCAGCCGATGTTGCGATTCGTCCTGCGTAATGGGAAGCTCGGATCGTGCAGTCGCTTGGTGTTCATCAACGTCCAATTGCGGAGTCTCATCGACGAAGGACGACGCAGCGATTTGCACCTGCGGATGATCTGAATCAGACGTCGAAGACTGTTGAGGGAGCTTCAGCGCCCGAGCGCGCGTGAGCCGTTGAGATCCACTTGCAGAAGCGTTATTCGTAAAGCTCACTTGTTTCGAGCTGTCAACAATGCGAAAGATCACGTCCTCCTCGGTTCTTTTCGCTTCGTCGAAAGCGCGTTCGCTAGATTCTTTCACACAGATTTCTGCTACTCCATCACCGGCATCGGCCATCTTAATGTCCTCGGGTGGTGCTCCAGATGCCGCTGCCGGTGAGCTAGATCCGACCTCGATTATCTCGGTAATGTTCTTCGCCTCGCTAGTCCTGGCGGTCGGCTTCACAAGAGCCTGTCCCGTCATTGATGCTTTTCCGGTACTCTGTGAGACGAGAGAAGCATTGACCTGGCCCAGGTCTCCTGCGAACGAAGAAAAATCCGAATGAATTGATTGCAGCCGGACCTGACTATTCTCTTCGGCAATATTGTTACCAGAGGCCCGTGAAGCTGCAGTAGCAGGCTGCTGACTGTGCTGCCGTGTGGGAGACTCCAAAGCCGGTAGACCTCCGGCCTGCATCTGCTCTGCGAAAAAGCTTCCCTGGTCTGAATCTATCCAAGCCTGATTGTCAAGGGTCTCAGGAATGAATGGCGCAGCGGGTGACAGCGTCTCGAGGCCTGCAACATCCTCTGAAGGAATATCTGTTTCCGAAGGCATTATCATAGGCTCCGGAAGCCCGGCCGCTTCTGGAGTAAGCACGACTTCAGTATGCTCATCAGCTGATTGCGCATCTGAATCCTTGTCGTCGATGGGCTGATCATCGTACGTCACAGAAGGATCATGACGAGAGTCTAGTCGCTCTGCAGACTCATCTTCAACTTCAGCGTCACTGCTTGACCCAAGATCGATGATCTCAACCTGAGAAGGTCTCGGCGCCGTGCTGCTTGGAGGTGCTGTGACTTCAAGCGACAGACGCGCGCGGACTGGAGCTGAGCTAGGCGTAGGACCTGCTTGGCGCGGCCGGCCGACGAAAGGATTTTGTTGATGCTTGGGCTCTTCTTTAATCTTATGCTGCTCTGGTTCTGAGACGAACTGAGACTGGCTGCGAGGTTCTGAGAGTGCTGGCTCCGCAGACTGCTGCGATGTTTCCTCTCTGCTTTCGGAATCCCGCTCGACTGATGGTCTTTGGACTTGTTCTTTTCCTGCAGCCTGCTTTGTATGCAGCTCAGTAGTATTTACTTCAGCTCGCAGAGCACTTCCCGTACCAAAGCTGCTAGCAAGCGCAGCATCAAGCAGAGACTCATGGACTGTGTGGTCACCATCGCCGCGCGCCGGAGATCGTGCTTCCTCAGCCAACGCATCCGTAGGGGCTGAACTCTGAGTTTGCACAGAAGCAGACTTATCAACTTCCATGTTGTCGTTTGATGGTGACTGAACATGTACTTGGTCGACCGAGCTTGATATGATATGCGCTGTGGGTTGCCGCGTAGCACCATCAGTTACAGTGATCTGATTATCAAAGCTTTCTCGTTGGATATATCCAAATGGAGTGGGCGTTTCGATCACAGGCTGCTTTGGTGCTCGTGATGGCGAGTCTGACGACTGGAAGTCTTGCTGCTGTTGTCTCTCCTTCTCCGGCGAAGGACTTACTCTGAATCCGAAGAGGCTGCCATAGGTCTTCTTCATAGTCCGATCTTTTTGCGACTGCGGCGTAGGTCTGGCTTCGGGCGGAGAGGAGGTCCCATCAAATCCGAAGCTGAAGTCCTTCAGCGCTGGCGGCGCTGGGGTTTTGGGCAGCTTCATCGCTGCAGGTGCCGCTTGAGCAGCCGGCTCATGAGGTTTCGTCTGAGCGCATTCCTCGTTTTCCCCAACCTCGGACTCACCTGACTCTTCTATCACGATAGGTGCCTCCATACGTCGAGTGCCCATGTCGATCATCTCCTCCAAGGCACTTTCCGCAGCACGGTTCTCAATTTCGATGTTAGAAGACCTGGACTGCCTTCCAGCCTTGAGTTCACTCTCATCGTCCGCATCGTCCGCATCGTCTGCCTCATCATAATCGTCAGAGCTTTCTTGCGGCTCCTCTCCCATGTCTTCGATGACTTCGTCAGCTTCGTCCTCGTGTACAATATCTTCTTCCAGAGCCTGTCCACGTGGCACGGGATTGCCGTCTGCATCAGCGGCGAATCCGGCTCGGGGCCTTTGAGCAAAGTCTCTCTCCATCACACCCTCACGCAATCGACGCTGTTCTGCCTCTCTCTGGGCAGCTTGGGTGTAGAGTTGCTCCAATTCCTCATCCTCTTCCGTATCGCTCAAATACTGTGGATGTTGAGACTGGACCTGGTCAAACACACCGGAAGTATCTCTGAAATGATATGACTGCCTGTCTTCGTCCTCATCATCATCGCGTATCTCAGTGTCCGGTGTAGCTACTGTTTCGCTATCAATAGAATGCTGAACGAGGGCTCTTGGTGCTTGACTCAGTGCTGTGGGGAAGCCAGCGGAATCAGTACTCTGAGAGACGTCGATCGCGTCACCAGTGACAACAGGTTGGCCTGACTGGAGCTGCTGGCTTTGACGCGCGAGTGCTGCTATGGTGGGATTGATCTCTAGCACGGCACTCTCATCGCTGGGTGTTTCATGGCTGGTCTCAACGCTTTGCTGCCGTTGCCTGATTTCGTGCTCTGTCGGCACAGGCTCTGCAGGTCGTGCCAAACCTAAGGGAGACTGCTGAGCTTCCGTTGGGAAAGGTGAGGGCAATGGGAGGCTGTAGCCAGGCACAGGACGCAGCTTCGGCGTTGACGGCCTGCTCTCTTTCGTGCCATCTACCTGCCGGGAAGATTCATGAAATGGCTCTGGCATTTGCAGCTTCGGAAGTGGAGGTGGCTGCATTGCTGCTGCACTACGATCTTGAGACGTAAATCCAAACAGTCTTGACTCTGCGCTGGATTGTGCATCCGACGCTTCTGTACGGGAAGGATTGAGTGAAGCATTTTCAGCCTGTTGCTGCACAGTCTGCCGTGCGGCATGACTCCATGCTGTCTCTCCGAAGACCGAGCGATTATCGATGCGTGCAGACTGCTCCGCGAGTGCCGGCGCGACCTGCTCCGACAGATTATCCCCGTCTAAGTGCCTCGTCTCCGGTTCCTTCTCAACCTCAGGATGAGCCTTCTCCGGACTTGGCGTTCTGTTGGTGAATTTCCAGTCTCTCACGTCGCTGATCCTCTGCTTCTTCTTCGGCCGCCGCTCCTCTTCCTCCAATTCCTTCTCGATGTCCGCCACGGAATCTGACACCTTCTCTTCCCGCTTGAAGAATAGACCTCCACCTGACAGCCTGTGTCTTTTGACGAATGCCGGACTTGAGTAAATTGGCGTCAAGTTGAAAGCTCCCAGCGCAGTCACTCTTGCGTTTCTCTCGGGCGTCTCATGTCGCGGCTGCTCTTGTTCTATTTCTGGAGGCGGAGTACTCTCATTCACCACAATTCGCTGATCGATATCTTCCGTTGCTCCAGCCTTTCTGACGACCTGCAGACCCAGCTCACCACGATAGACCAATTCTCCCTCAACGCTCTTTCCCGGCGTATTGACATTGCTTGCCTCCGCTGCCCAAGTCGCGCCATGAAGCTCGAGCAAAAGTTCGTCGCCAATGCTTACTTTTCCTTGTGCCACTGCCGTTGCGCTCGCGCCAGTGAAGCGAACACGGACCTGCCCTCTATCGTTCCGCAAACGAAAGTCCGGGTCGGCCAGCAGTAGTGCGCATTGCTTCGTTGACGAGCTGTATGGCCAGATCAGTGAGATCTTGGCACGAATGCTCTTGCCTGGCGGCGGCGGCGCATCTGGGCTCAAGGCCTGTATACCAATGGTCGATTCCGCCATATCTCCGCCACTCGATTGCTATGCGCGACACTTCATCGCTGTCGTTTAATCATCGTTGGAAAGCAGAGCTCGACGGTCAATGCTTCTGCTCAGTCGGGAGGAGCTCGAGGCGTGAAAGGCAAGTTTGAAGCGTCGATTTTACGAGTGCGTAGAGACGGTAGAAATCCAGCAAACGCCAGCGGGAGACGTGGTGATGCGATGTCCAGTCGCAAGTGCCACACCAAATCACGCGCCTGCTTGGTGTGCCGCGGCATACCTTCCTGTGAAAGCGACGCGAGAAAGTTTATTATTCAGCGGGAAAGCGAGACAACTTCAGCCAATTCTTCGTGTTCGTAACAAGACATCTGTAGCATGTTCAAGCATGAAGCAGGCGCCTTTCCTATAGCGATATCGTGACAACTCTGCCATACCCCTCCGCCCCAAAACTCACGTGATCTCATCGATGCAGCTTTCCAAGTGTAAACCTTTCGCAGCGTAGGACAGTGAATGGACGAGAGACACCGCTTTTGTGCAGGACGATCTAGGACCCATTAGCGCTGGGACAGATCATACAGAGCGATAGCAGCTCACCACATAGGTCTCGGAAGCCTCCACTCCATGGGGTCGACGATGGGCTCCTTCTTTGCCAGTTCACCTCGCGCTCGGCGCAACAGCTGAACTCGCTTCAATAGGCCCGTGGTGTCGTCAAAGTCGGCTGTCCCTCTCTTGCTTGGGTCATGCTGGAGACATCTCACAATGAAGCCTCGAAGTCCCATGGTGCGGTAGGCCGGCAGGATGTCGATGCCTGCAGGATTTCCGTCGATCGGGAATTGCCTCCAGCCTTTCATTCTGGCAGCCACATATAGGACCTGGCCGATGGCCCAGACATCTGAAGGGCTCTTGCGGAGTCGCGTCATCTCGTAGAACTTTTCAAGCTGTTCCGCGCAGAAGTCTGCTGGGTGGTACATGGCGACGTCCTCCGGTGCGTGAAATTCAAAGGTTCCCGGCAGGACCTTGGCATCTGTTTCGCTTGCGAATTTCGCAGTTCCAAAATCTCCAATCACAATCTCAGGCATGCCCCCAAAATATGGTCTTGTCGGATGCCAGCGCAAGAAGATGTTGCCGGGCTTCAGGTCACCATGCACTACCGCCTCGTGGTCCTCGTCTCGGGTGTACTCGCCACTCTCGGCATGGTATCGAAGACCAGAGTGAAGGAAAGCAAGCCCTTCGAAGAGTGACACGATCAGATGCAGCAGAAAGACTTCCGGTATAGCTTTCTGCCGCTTGGTCCACCAGTAGTCAATTTGATACTGGAGGTCGCCACCCTTGCAGTTCTCGAACCACAGATTCCACTGACCTGGTGGCTCATGCTCTTCCTCCGCGACGATGAGTTGAATAATGTTCGGATGCGGTCGCAAACGAAGCAGCACCTTCGCCTCAACGGGATACTTGAAGTCTCCGACCACTTCGCCTGCAGCTCGAGTGGCCTCTTCGACTAGTTCGGGATGATTCGATTTCACTACAAAAGTGGCCTCTGTAGTCTTCGAGTCTAGAAGGTAGACCTCGCCGTCGGATGATGAGTCAATGGTCCTGCGGACATCGAATTCATTAGACATGGTGACGTGGCGCTGCATCGCGCGCTCCTGCTTGAGGCGTCGGAACAGCTCTGGCGTGGTCTTGAGCACTATCACAGGTTCAGGCGACGGCGCAGGACCCGATATCTTATCGACCGCCATCTGCGACACTCGGCGAATGAGGCTGAAGGTAAGCATGAAGCGTCTGCGACTGCTGATGGTGTCGAAAGTAAGGCGAGCGTGGACACGGAAGACAAGAGTTGGTGCGCTGATATAGGAGTGCTACATGGATGCCTAGAGTCCAAGTGAATTGGTAGTGTGAGCTTGTGCTGCGCGAAAAGCCTCACGTGCAGTTGAGTGAAGGCACATGGCAGGCTGTGGGCTATCTCGCACATGCTGATCTTGAATGCAGCTCATTCTGCAACCAAACGCCGCAACCGACCTACCACGCTGATTGCATGTAAAAACACTCGTCACGTTTACTTGGCAGACGACTGAGTGGGAAGCTCATGAGTGCCACTGCTTTATGAACCCTCGCTATGCTTCTCCTGCGGAACTTTTGGCGTAGCATCCATCTCCACGTAGTCACACTGAAGCGCCGGCAGGTCCACAACACCAGGACTCTGATGCTGATATTGGTGCTGCTGCTCCGGGTGTTGTTGCTTTGCGACCGGCGGCCGCTGCTCCTGCTTGATTCCACCCACTGCAGTCTGTGCTGGGCTTTGCATCCTTGATCACCTCCAGAACCAAAACGCCGCTTGAAGAAGAATCAAGACACCCAGCGCCACTCCCACTCCAACGCCCGCTTGAGCACCAGTCGAAAGCCCACCACCATCAGAACTCTATCCCGCACCCGACCCACGCTACTAGTGAATTCCTATATGTTTACGCTGAGGTGTACTTTAGCCTTTGGACATATATCTGATTCCTCCAGCCAGTTCCGACCTTGGTTGAGCTGATCAATCTTGCGGGAGCACGTGTGTAGTCCTCTTAGCGGAGTAAGTGCTTGATCGGCTCAAAAAAGGCTTCACTCGAACTCCATACTACGAGCGAGGTTGTCCGAAGTTTGCTCACGTTGCTGCGTGCGTACCAACATGACACAATGATCGCTCTTGCTATGCTGGGATGTGAAGTTGGCGTGGCTTGTGATGATTGTCGTTGGCGTGGGCCGGGCTCCAACGAGACAGCGGTGGTGGTGTCTTTGCTCAGCCGCATGAAATGCATGTTGATGGTTAAGAAGAGTATATTCACGAGTAGTGTCGAAGAAGCTTTCACGCTGCTGACTGAAATGGCACTAGAAGCAAAAAGGTCTAGTGCAAAGCTTAGCATTCCCTTGCTGCTCGGAATGCTGGGATGTCAGAACAATACATCTTCCATTCCCCGGTTTTTTTCCTTCATCACACATTCTCGCCAAGTCACTTCGACATCTGAAAGATTGCTGCCTCAGTGACAGCTTGAAGACAATCAGCTGAACAACAAGATGACCACAATTAGATTGACTTTAAGCCTCAAATCAAGCTTTCGACCCATCTCGACTTCAGCCTCCACAACCACTTGATCCGGCCGCAGTCAGGAGCCCTTCAACGGTGGCTGTGAATTTATTGCCTCACTAAACGAGAGCTCCGAACGAAGAGTCATGGTCCAAGCAAAACTCAGTGCCGGTCGGAAGTTGGAACCAATCCTACCCTCCTATATGAGGCACCTTGGCCGCCTCGGGGTCATACAACTCCCATCCCCATCACCCCTACAGCAAGAATGCGGAATCTCATCACAGCAGTGGCTTTCATCATTGCCGTGGACGCGAAAAACGTGTCGTACTGGCAGCCAACAGCCGGAACGCCATGGCAGATCATCTTGTCCGGAATTCTGCCCACACAATGTCCCATTGGTGTGAAGGCAATAGACGGCGATCTGGAAGACAACGACGCCTCAACATGGAGTAGCCTCAAAGCTTCTGGCTGCAAGACCATATGCTACTTTTCTGCAGGATCATATGAGGACTGGCGCCAAGACGCCAATCAATTCAACAACAGCACTGATCTCGGTGCACCTCTGGACGGATGGCACGGCGAATGGTGGCTCAACACGAAATCTGAGAACGTCCGGCGTATCATGCAAGAGCGTCTCGACACTGCTGTCAAGAAGGGTTGCGACGGTGTTGATCCAGACAATATAGACGCCTACGAGAATGATGGCGGCGGCCTTGGCCTGACACAGGACGACGCGATCGACTATCTCACTTTCCTGGCTGGCGAAGCTCACAAGCGTGGACTCGCCATAGGCCTAAAAAACGGAGGGGATATTGTCAGCAGTGTGCTCAACATCACTGATTACGAGGTCAATGAGCAATGTCAGGACTTCGATGAATGCGATCAAGTGCGACCCTTCATTGACGCCAACAAGCCAGTCTTCGGAATTGAGTATACCAAGAAGGAAAATACTATACCAGATCAGAAAACGATCGATCAGATCTGTGACAATGATTCAGCGAAGGGCTTCTCGACACTCATCAAGCACATGAAACTCAATGATTGGAAGATCTCATGCAATGTGACGACAGCCGCGAATTCGACGAGCAGTTCGCCATCAGCAACTCAGACGGCGGATTCTAGTGCGAGCATTCGGCACATGGCTGCTGGAGCATTGGTGTCATGGTCCGTCAGCCTAATGGCACTTCTGATCTGGTTATAGATATCCCCAATGCTACAGTCTACTTGCTTAGCTCCCAAATTATTCATCAACAACACATTTGATCGAATCGCTTCGCGATGCCGTTGCGCTTCAACCAAGAAGTCTCTCCCACGATCTTGCTCACATCGGCTTCAACTGTAAATCCGAATCCCATTCTTGCTTGAGGTCAGGCTCGACTTCTTGTTAAGTTCGACTTCAAATAGAGAAAATTGGGGCCATGGGCAAGAAATACCGTGAGATAAAACGAACGATTTAGGTGTCTTATTGACAGTTCTCACGCTGAAAACTGAACAATCCAAGTCCGTTCATTCACTTACCCGAGTCTCGAAACTAGCATCGGCCCGCGTGAATTGGTCCATGCTCCGGGTCTTTCTTCTCGCTAGCGTTGTTTGCTCTTCGACCGCAGTATTTAACTCGATTAAATCGCCTACCCTGGCTACACAAACCTGCGCAACTTTCTCAAGCGCTTGGTATCCGTGTCTTCCCAACCCTTTCCCCTACACGCTAATCAGAATCGTCGCAATATACTCATCGCATCATGGTCGGCCCACGCCAACGCTCTCTTTGCAAGCATTGCGGCAGAGTCGGACTACACAGCGAAGAGCGCTGCAACCAGAACCCTGCCAGTCGCAACTTCGGAAGGACTTTTGCCCAGATTTACACCAACGCAAAGCAGGCCGGTATTGAGAACAAAACACCTGCCTCCGCAGCTGCGGGTAACAGCAGATCTCCGACAGGGTGAGTCGACACTCCAGCGTTCCTCGGCTTCGTCCACTAATGCTATCCAGTACCGCTCCAATGATGCGCATGTCAGCTTCGCGCGCGCGAGACGGCACATCCGATCAGCCAGCCCCTGGCCGCTACTCGTACTCCAACAGCTATGCCGATGGTTACGCTGCTGGCTACGCCGCCGGCCTCGCTGCCGCAAGTAATGGAGATACATCAAGTCTAAAGCTAGCGGCAATGCTCATGCCAAAGCTAAGCCGTATGTATATCCTCATACATAGCGCGAAATCTCGCTGACATGATCAAGTCCAGCTTCATCCTGCCACTCCGTAGCAGCGAGCACGTCGCCACGGGAGTCTGCCGCTATCAAATGGGGCAACTTTGCTATAGCCGAATCAGCACGAACCGCAAGCTTCAAGACGGATGAAGGCCGTCGCAAGCAACAAGAGGCATTCGCTAAGGCTGTGGCTGACGAGGAGAAGAACCCCTCGAAGCGCATATACACCTCAACGTTCTCACAAACAGCGTCTAGCGGCAACATCACCTGCCCACGCAGAATTACCAAGAAGACAAAGGAGACGATCGTTCACGACGGAACCGATACCACGAGCACTTCTACTATGGTGGCTGCTCCTCCTGTCAAGGCCTCAGCAGCTGCACCGCAGACAAGCAAGCCATGGGTGTCGTCTGCAATTGCACCTCATATTCAGGCGCAGATGCGCTCTGCTGGCGCACAGCCTCAAGGCGTCACCACTGATGTTAAAGGCAACACTTCTTCTATCTCCACCCAAAGCAGGCCCTACTGCCACCCTCATTGCGCCAGGAATGTCCTCACCAACTGTACCTCCCCACATTCGCGCTCGTATGCGTGCTCAAGCTGCGCATCAATCGCAGCGAGATCCAGAGGCCGATGAGACTGGCAAAAAACCCGAGGCAGAAATTGCAAAGGGCAAGTGAGAAGATCCGCTGGCTGACGCGAAGATGCACATATTCGAATTTCTGTTTGATGCAAACTACGAGGCGACCGCATTGGCCTCTTTCTGCACTGACGTGTTGATTTCTTCTGGAGCTGGGCTGAGGTTGACGCCGAACTGGCTTGGTTTCTACCGAGCGGCGCAGTCATGGTGGATTTCCTAGAGCGTGTTCGAGGGCCGCATCGTAGAGAGTATCTCTTGACTGGCTGGCCTTGTGAGATAGATTCTCTTTGCAGGAAGTCGGCACATGATAGCAGGTTTAGGCCAACTGTAATGGAATGGAGTCGAGAAGCGTCACCATAAAGAAGTCTGGTCTCTCCGCCCAATATCGTATTTGAGGTTGAATGTTGTTGCGAAATCTCACGTCGCGATTTCAACACCACTATTGTGAGACTGGGCGCTATTCAGGTGAGAATATCAGCGGAAGCTTCCGATATCGAATTACTGCCGTTGCACATGCGACTCGCCCAGTGATATCTGTAGCAAGCGACAAGCACATGCAGCCTTGAGCATTTATTCACCTGCTCGGGTCACGTGAAGCTAACTTCGGCCCGCTGATAATGGTCCATGCCTCCCAAATCCTGACCTGGCATCAGAGGTCGACATTGCCAAGAAGTGGTTCGACTACGGCCAAGCTGAGTCTGCCCGTCTCGATAGCCTCAAGACTCTGGCGAGCTACGAGAAGAAGAAGGCCTACTTCGCTGAGGTCGTTGCCAACGGAAAAGCCAGCCCATCACCAGTCTCGTACAATGAGAAGTTTACTCAGACATTCGACTGGAATGACGACGTCTTGTGTGGTTCGCGAGACCGCAAAGGCCCCTGGAGCCTGTCCCGCTCCTGTGGAACCCTGCTGCCCTGTCAAATGCGACCAATCCAGCTGCCAACGGACCGCCACCACATCAATTCGCAGAGCCGCCACATCTTCGAGCGGCCAAGCGTCAGCAGGAGGAGCGTTGCAGTAAGCCCTGAGCCACCTTCACGTGGTCCTCACAGGGTGCTATACCTCATCCCAGCGTTCATCAAATAGTCCACACCGCTTGGACTGGTTTCGTGTTCCTTAAGCGTTCACAATTGCATCGAGGTCATATGTATGGTGACTCATGAGAAGGAGAGGACCAACGAGAGGGACAGTAGCATCGGACCCCTCGCGCCTTCAAGGTGTGCCAAGGGCTAAGGCGCATGGTATGCGAATGCCAGGTCCAGATAGTAAATGAAGCAATGTCCCAAAGCGACTCAAGTATCTTCCTTCAGCCTTCGGGGGCTTGACCTGGGCTCGAGGTTCAGCGAGAGCGCACATCAGCTTCGGCAAGTATTCGGTACTCTCGCATCTTTCCAATCTCCTCGAGCCAGAGCGAAGTGGTTGAAGAAGGAATGGGTGGTCTGGGATTCCAACAAATTCGGTGGTCACGTCGGCTCGGCTGGGCTCAAAGAGCAGCTGATCGACAGAGTCGACGACATCTCCAGTGCCATTGGAACAGTTCTAGCCGCATGCAGGCCATCGTAGCGGAGTCATTGAGAGGGCGGCCAGCGCATTTCAGCTTCAGCTCTCGATTTCTGTGCCAGGCTCCATTCTATACTTGATCTTTATCATATCACTCATTTGTCCTCATCCCATCACCACAATCTCTTCCCAGCGTTCGACGCATTGCTGTGGGCGCGAAATCCGATACGCGATGCAGTATGCTAAACCCTAAACCAAGCAATGTTAATGTTCGCTTGGGAAGGTGTTGTTCATCGAGAGAGAATACCCAGGGGCCGGAGCGACAGGGTTCACTCATTTTGCCGGACTCGGACCTGTTGTAAATTGATGGTACAGACCGAGACATTCGTGAATTGCCTACTGAATTGCATGAACTATAGAAGGTAGCTAACTAGTCAACCTTTATGTATTCTTGTTAGTGACCCTAAGTTAGTCTATAACAGACTAAATAAGTCTGTAATAGTAACCCTAAATTAGTACCTTTAAAGGCTACCTATTATCGGTCCTCCCCTATTACCTTAGTATACTAACTAATATATAACACTCCTCTTTAGTTAGTTAGTTAATAATTACTTGTGAGTTTGCTAATTACCCTTTACTTTAGTAGCTTTATATACTATACATACTATAGCCTATACTTTAATAAAGGTTATAAGCTCCTTTAGCTTAACTCTAGTTAGTTCCTAACCTTAGATTAGTATCCTTATTATCCTTAGATTAGTTATTTCTTTACTTCCTTTAGGCTCTTATAGCCTATTAGCTTACTTAACTAGGTTAGATTGTTCCTATACTTTCCTTTACTTCTTTAAGTAGTTATATGTTTACTAAATAGCTTAAGTATAGATACTTTATATCCTTAATCTTAGTACTTATAAGTCTTTCAACCTTTAAGGCTAAACTTAACTTTCTTCTTTCTATACTAACTCTAGCAATATCAAGCAATTTGCTTGTTATCTAGACTAGGTTACATCTTTTCTAACTCTTTAAAAATTCCTATAAAGGTAAGCTAGATATTAGCTATTATAGGGATCCTTACTAACTTTAACAGGATTTATTATAGCTACTACAAACATGACTAATGATTAGCTTTAGGCTATAGTTAATACTACTTTTACCTCTAGACTTTATTTAAGCAAGGTTAACCTTAACTAGTGTTAATAGATACTTAAGGCCTAGAACCGTAGTAACAGTATTAGTTAGCCTATAAAGCTATCTTCCTAGTAGATGGGTTTCTTTAACAATACTACTAGCAATCCAATTCCTTTAGTCTAGTATCCTAGATTTAATAGCTAGGGTTCTATTAACATAAGTAGCTATATTAACTACTTACCTAGCCTTTTAGCTAAAGTAAGTACTAGTATTGTATAGTAGACTCCTCCTTACTAGTACTATATAAACAATATACAAGGCAAGGTATTTATTAGATATAATAAGATCTAGTGTACAAACGTAGCTAGTAATACTTTCTTCTATAATATCTATATTAATAATAGATAGGGACTTTAGTATAGCCGTTATAGTACTTCTAGATACTAGTTAACTCCTCGTTCTTACTTAGCTCGCTTAAGGGCTAATTCGGTTAGGTCTTAAGGCTTAAGTAGTATACTAGGACCGAATACAGTTATTATTAATCGAGCTCGGGAGATCTTTATTAGTAGAGATAGTTTATAGCGTAGGCAGATTGTTATCAACTTCAACTATTTATTAAGGGATAGTAATAGTAAAGTAATAGAGGCTATACATTATGCTATTAAGCGTATTAAAGCCGATTTTTACCGGAGGTTTGCTAATAGTTCTACTTTTAGAGATAGTAGGTACCGCTATCCTTAATTATAGCTAGTTAGTTTAGTTGTACCGGGGAAGATCTAAGAACTATACTAGGCTTAGTTTGTTTCCTAGCATTTTAGTTTAGAGCCTAGGTTGTTAAATGATACCTAGGCTAAAAAGTTCTAAGCTTAGTTTTAAGATTAATTTTAATAAAATATAAATAAATATATTGAGTTTGTCTTCTAGTTCTAGAACAAATGAAATTCTAAAAGAATAGCTTAGAGAATCCTACTTTATAGGATTTAGTTGTTTAACCTTAGCTTTATTAGGTAGTTAGCTATTTAATAGTAGGTATTAACATATTTAATCCTAATATTGCCCTTGTCGAACTATTCCCTATAGTAGTGATTTCTTAGATTAGTATATCTACTTCTTTCTAAATTTGTGTAGTTTTCTATAAGGTAGATTACTAACTAGTTGTTAATATTAATTGTTATACACTTTATCGAGAGACTAGTAAATCTCTTAATTTTATCTAAAAGATTCCTAAGCTATCTAAGCTCCCTTACTACTTTATTTAGAGAAACATATTTAGCCTTAGTACTTAACTAGACAACCTCCTTCTAAAGCTATAATCTCTAGATAACTAGTACTCTAGACATAAGTACTAGGAATCCTGAAATTAATCTAGCTATGCCTAGGTTAGTAGTAAAATTAGTACTAGAGTAGATCTATATAAAAGCTTTAAGACATATCTCTAATCCTAACTTAGTAGCACTACCCTTCTTGAATACTAGGCACTTTTTAGGTATTCTAGCAATGTACTTCTAGATATGCTTAGCTATATCAATATATTTAGGTCTAGGATTTGAAAGGAACCTAGTAAGGTAGTTTGTAGACATGGTAGTATCTAGCCTTGTCTAATTTAAAAGCTATTAGAGCCCTCTAATAAATTCATTAAAGAGTTTATAGTCTACTACTATACATTCTCTATTAAATGTATATAGTAGCTTATTAAGTAGATACTTAATAGACTTGTACTTATTAAGTTTATACTTCTTTAGTTTCTCGAGAGTATAATACTTCTAAGATACCTTTAGGAAGTTCTAGTCTTCTTAGATGTTAAGACTAAGGAATAGGTTAGTCTTAACAATCTTAATAGTATACTTCTTTCTTAGACTATTAATAAGCTTGTTAATGTCCTTCTAGTTTCTTCTAAAGATTTAGAAATTATTAATATAAAGGATAACTATAATTCCTTTTCTAATAAAGAGATAGCTATTACTCTTTATTACCTTAAGTCTAAGGCTTCTTAAAGTGTCTACCGCATTATAGTACTATAGGGATGCTAATTGTTTTATCCTATAAAGTCCTTTCTTGACTTTAACGTATAGGAATTCCTCTAGATTTTTTCTAATAAGGTATAAACCCTCTAGGGCTAATATAAAGTTTAGCTTATCGATTTTAGGTTTAAGAAATGTAGTCTAGATATCTACTTAGCATCTTTTTAACCCTAAGGCTACTACTAGTCCTAGGTAGAACCTACTAGTTATAGCCCTTAGTATTAGTGCAAAAGTGTACTCGTAATTAATACCCTTTCTTTAGGTAAATGCTTTAGCTATGTACCTAGCCTTATACTTTTCAACTATGCTATTAGGGAGACGTTTAATCTTCTAGACCTATCTTCCTTTTATTAGCTTTCTCTCCTTAGGGAGTTAATTAGCTTTAATCTAGATAAAGGCTTATTGTTTTGTAAGTGATTTCAACTTATTAATAATAGCTTACCTCTATAGTTAAGCATCTTTGCTATTTAATGCTTAGTTTAAGGTAACTAGCTTACTATTACTAGGCTTCTTTGCCTTCTTTTTCTTTAACATATGCTTTGTAGCTACTTTTAAGAGGTTTTCCTAAAGTACTATAGCTATTATGCTAGCTAAAAGGCGACCTGTATATAGGGATTTATAGTTATGTTTTTTAACTTTTCTTCCTCTTAATAATGTTGTTATAGATATAGGGCTAGATTTAGTTGTTATAGTTTCTATACTTGAAACTGTTAGAGAATAGCTACTTTTTTCTTTACTAATTACTAGTTATAGATTAAAGGGAGGCATTAGATTATACTACTCTACTACTTAACTACTATCTATTGCCTAGGTTAGCCTACTTCTAGGTAGCTCATTATTATCTACTAATGTCTAATTTTCATCTAGACTTTTATTTACTAATATCTACTCCCCTTAAGCTAGCTAGGAGTCTTCCTCTTATAGACTTATTAATAGAGTATACTACTAGCTAGGCTACATTTGCTCCCCTTAAGGCTATTAGGGGCTATCTATAGTTTAATCCTCTTATGTTAGAGGCTATAGTACTAAGCTTGCATTTAGATTACTTAATAGCCCTCCTATACTAGTTATGTTTATATTCTAGTCTTTAGTAAATAGCTAGGGATTGCTTAGGTCCCTAATCTTATCTAGATTATTCAAGATAATCTTAAACATTAGTTAGCTACTACTCTATTATAGGATTAAATTCATTAGATCTCTTTTAGCCTTTTCAATTTCTTAGCTATAGGTCTAGTCTTTATAGAATGAGACATATAGTATAAACCTAATATTATGCTTAAACTTGTTTATTCTTGTATCCTATACTACCTTCTATAGAAGGTAGTTAGTTAATGAATTGTTTTGAAACCCAATATTCTAGTAGATGTATACCCTTAGTACAAACTTTCTTAACTTAACAACTTGGTTAATATGCTTATAAGCTTTATAGCTAAATCTCCTAACTTTTAATAGATCAATCTCTAATGTACCCTATTTTATCTTCCTTTCTAGATAGATAAGAGGAATCTGCTTTGTCTCTAAGTTAGCTAACCTAATTGTTAGCTATACTAAATGGATTATAGTATAGGTCTAGAGGTCTTTAGGCATTCCTAAGTCTATCATTATTAACCGTGCTTTAGTTAGGATAACCTTGTTTAATGATTCTACAATACTATTTTGTTTAGGGGTATATAGTATAGAGAAATCCTATTTATATCCTTAGATTTTAGCTAACCTTGTTAGCTCTTTATTATTAAATTCTCCTCCCTTATTAGAGAAGAATAGCTTAGGTCTCTTACTATACTAGTGAAATACTATGTTTATCTAATTATTAATAAGCTTTAGGCATTCTAACTTATGCTTTACAAATCTTCCCTATCTTATCTTAACTTTTGCATTAGTTAATAGGAGGATAAACTAGTAGCTATAGATATCTAGTAGAGTAATAAGGCCTATTACATTAAGGTAAATTTTATCTAGTATATAGTCTAGGACCTTTCTTAGCTTTCTTAATACAATCCTTTTAGATCTTAAAAGCCTATAGGCTTTATAGTAACTAAGCTAATTAGTATCTAGATACTCTAGGCTAATACAATTAGTATTGTTCTTTATTGTATTTAGGATAGTACTACTAATATATCTAAGTCTTTAGTAAATTCTGTTAGTATTAGCCTTTGGTTTGCTAACTATAGGTACTATTAGTAGGTTATACTTAATAGACTTCTTCCCTCCTACCTTTATAGGGGCTAGTAGAATAATTAATACATTCTTTAAGATAGGAACCTTGCTCCTTATTCTTGTTTTACTAATAACCTTACTATCTAAATTTCTAATAGTTTTACTAGGTCTATAGAAGTAATAACTAAGTTCCTTATAGACATTATCTATACAAATTAGATTAATATTAGATTTAGGTAAATAAAGGG